>PNEQ01047531.1:255305-288674 GCA_003012365.1 Medauroidea extradentata
ATCGCGGGAAAAGTTGACTGTTTGATGGATTTCAATACACGTCCAGCTTACCTGAAGATTACTGGCTTTAGCTTGTACGTGGAGCTGTTGCCCTATTTGACTGAGCCAATAAGAATCCCGATATTGTAATATTTGATGTCTGCAGACAGCTACGTTGTGTCAGTGTTTTCAAGGCTATCTTGGCACAAAACATTTTCGCAATATACCATCATCTCTACTCATTACGTGAAAACTATGAGAGATACGAATATTTTCTAAAAGGAAGATTTTGTTACAATTTATGTCTAAAATAGGAAAAAAATATCTCGTTTACATATAAAAATAAAAAAAGACGTTGAAAACTGAGGTGAACAGCGCCCTTAACGCATAATTTCTAGCGGCCTACAACGGCAAAAATGAGCGAGCTTGTGGTCCTTTTTAGGTATCCAGATCTTAATGCAGTGTTTTGTAAATCTATGTGTTTGTAAAATACACCATTTACTACAATTATACGCCATTAAATCATAATGTCACCGCTGAACATCTCATAGAGGCAAGTTGTCGGCAATAAGACTGCACACCGTGTTCAGTGACTTGCGCCAATAGCGACTACGATGAGGCGTGATATGCGCGCTGTTTCTTCCTTATCGCTTCCGCACTCTCAGCCTAGAACACACAAAATACTTCTCGCTAGGGGACCACCATAACACAACAATAACGTTACTTAATTTCGATATCTGTTACGTTGGTCGCGCTTTGTTATAACAATAAGCACATTTTGCGTGGTGTGTGGTTCTTCCGTGTCAGGTCAACACATAGGCTATTATTTCCTCATTTTTGGATAAATCCTTTACAAATAGTGGAGTTAAATTGGTCACCCCGTGACCAATTTTTTATTCTCCTTTTGTGATATTTTAAGATCCGTCCTTGACATTAAATACTTAGATAACGCGGCTGCAACATTTTATTTCTACCTGAGAAATATATATTTCAGCGAAAAAATTTTTTATTTATGCAGACACTCATTCATCCAACAAGCACATAATTCCGACCAGCATTGCCACATTTTAATTGCTATTTGTACTATTGACACTAAACGTACGTCTTAAAGGCCACGTAGTACCACTGCGAAAACATTCTACAGTGAATTGTTTACTAGTAAAAAGTGATTACCTACGCATTATGCAGAGTGAGTTTATTTTTTAGACATAAGTTTTTATGTAAGTTCTTTCCTTTCGAGCAGCGTTGTTTATAAGGTTTTATTGAAGACGAAATATTTTAATACAGACCTATAAATTTTAGAAAACACTTATTCGGTGAGATAGTACCCAATTATTTTGCTTTGTAGTTAAGTAAATATTGACTTAATAATCATAACGCTTCAAGCTATTATTTTGTTGTTGTTTATACTGCTTCAATGAGTAGAACAGCATATATTTAAATTGTTTTTGATACTGGTAAGCCTATATTACTAAACATTATTTTAATCCGTATTATTTTCATTTTCAATTTGTATCACGTTATTTGTCATTGAGTAGTTTCATGTGCCATATTATTTAATGCTAGTTTTTTGCAGTCGTTTATTTGTTTATATATTTTAACACATTAGTTATTCTTGAAGGAGGACACAAAATGCCTGATACATAAGTATAAAAAGACAGAAATGTAGGATTTAAAATGTACTAACGCACTTACAGAGGTTCGATATTTCTTACTTAACGCTAATATCGGTGTATTTCATTGACGTAAGTAGCAATTAGATATAACTGATATGCAAATAAGATTCATATTTCACTGTCCATAAACTGTAACTATTCGTTTGGTTTTAATGTTATCTATGTACTTATTGTCGGCTAAGTACTTACAAACGTTTCTTGATATTATTTTGAGCCAACTTGATTGTGTAATTTAAACATGCTATTTTTAAATTAAAATGTGTGTGGTAAACGATAAACTGATTGGATATAGATTAGAATAATTTGATAATGAATAGTAGAAATTAATGAACTAGTTGATAAAATATTTTTCAACTATTAACGCCAAGTAATAGTCCATGAGTTTTAAATAATGTTTAACGTATTTGACACGTGCCTATATATTATAAAATTCATGTACGTAGGTTACTACAACGTTCTATATTAGCAAATCTGAATCGGCTACCAGTTACCTTCTATAAATTTTAATTTGCTTCAATAATGTTTCTTTAATTTTTTACAAAGAAATTGTGATAAATCTAAACGTTAGATTTCATTTAACACAAGTTTCTTGTAAATTCACTGAAATAGCTTGTAGAAACACATACAATTGCTACATTTATATATTTCTGAGAGATTTTGTGTAAATTTTACATTGTCTGAACATAATGTCAAAAATAAATTTACATTTTCCCCCCTAATATGAGGGCAAAGAACTCTCATGTGGTGTAAATCTGCACCGAATTGCTATGATTAACGTACTCTACCCACCTGCACTTAAAATAATAAGATATTACAGTAACGAATTTTATATAACTATGACGAAATAAACATTTAGGCTAGTGACAGTTATATAAGCATTAGTAATAAGAACGCTTAAGAATGCCTTCATCTATAGGCTACTATAATTTATCATTTTAGCCTATTGACAATTCTGATAGTGAAATTTAGTTTTTTAGGCGTATTATAATTACGATGACGTACAATATTATACCTAAAGATAATGTGGAATAATAGTATAATTTATTAGTGATGACGTAAACTAATGTTTTACATCTGTAGCACAAGAGTAATATTTTAACAGTTTTCCATTATTTATGTGCAGTGTTCTAGGAGTGCTACAAAAAGTCATGAAAGATCTATTATGTTTAATAAGTATTACCAAGAAACTGGTTACAGTTAGCATTTAATGAAGCAAATATGTTCGGAATACTTTTTGTGTTTTAAAATGCAATGCCAATAAAAATTAGTCACCAGCATTTAAACTAGAAAAAATAAAAATCTCTACTTTGTATTTTCTAAAAATTCAGAACAAATATTTTAAAAGTGTGTGGTGATCAGTATAAAATACGCTTAAATAAAACCAACGTGTGTTTTGTTCCCACGCGTAACTTGTGAATCTGTTTTCCTCGATGTTGGTGTACGGATGGGAAATGCGACAAAATTTTCTTACTTGCTGACTGTACTACTCGACGCAGCTTATTCGAGTAAAAGAGACGCATCCTTCCTCTTCAAGTTTTCGCATCGATGGCCCCCACAAATGAGATCACATTGTACATCTGCAGGCGAAGGGGAAGCGGTGGGACGGTACGTGTAAGTACCAGGGCGCTGTCGCCTTTCCGCAGCTAGGTCGCCGCGTCTCGTGCCCTGCAGTGTGGACAAGTCTACTGTATTTGCCACGCAAACCCCAGCATTACTTCCCATACACTCTTCCATTTCTTACCACTGCTCACCGTTAAGTAATAAGTGCTGCTGTTCCCGCATACGTATGTTAATTGTACTCGTGCAGCTTGATTTCCGGACGACAGCATAGGGCCATTGGGAATACCAGAGAATTTTCGATGCCAACATTTTATACAACCCAGTTTTGTACTCTTATTTCGAGATGTTAACGTAACACCGTACTTACTCAGTTACTTAATAAGCCACACTGTGTTTGTGTTTGATAAGAATTTTTAATCAATTTCGAAACTATTTGAAAGATCTAAATTTTTGTTGTTGGATTCGCGCAAAGTAAATACCGTATAGGTCTATTAGTATTCAATCAGTTTTCCCGTATATATAAAAGTAACAATGTTGCTTGAGAAGTGTACCAGCACTATTAATGAATTTGATTTAGGTGCCTAAAATTCTTCAATAATACAAATTGAAACAGATAATTGGGTTTTCTTAACTTAAGATGTTTGTCGTAGTATTTTAACTAATACAGTTGCACATATTTAGTAGCAAAAATCAACAAAGTCATTGCCGACTGCGCATTACAGATACGTAAACGTCATCGTCGTTGTATCTTAATTTTCTTAAGCATGACTTTGAAATTTAGAAATTTGCTGCCAGCTTACTTGTTGAACAAAGTGGTAATGAATTGTCCAATAATAAAGAATAATTTGGAAAGCGTTTCTTAAGTATAATATTCTCCATTCCAGAACAACCAAACTTTTCAAACAATTAATATTTTGAAAGTATGCTTGTGTATTTCTGGAAGAAAAAAATAGTATGTCAAGTTGCGACTAAATTTTCAGAATTTACAACAACGCAATACAAAATTAATCGTTTGAGGTAGCAATAAAATGTATCGGATTGTCTTGTTAAACATCGCTGAATTTGAAAATATCTGCCATTTTGAAAAAAAAAATACAGGATGAACGTAAACGTAAAAGACAAATCAGCTTGCATTTAGTATTAATGTACTTAGATAGATGATATACCGAAGAATATTTCTTCGTGTAGCTTATGTCATTATGCTGAAAGTAGAAAGATAGGAAGAACGTTATACACAAATGAGAAGTCAGCTTAGTATGTATAATGTGTGTAGCAAGTTCAATTAAATTCAGAATATTATTTTTTCAAAGATGTCATATTATGCTAAAAATATAACAATGTCCGCTGCTATAAAATATGAGGACAGTATGTACAAAATACATAAGAGACGAATCAGCTTGCCGATATGATTACATATACTAAGTTTGATGAAAATCAGTAAACTATTTCATGAGATACGTCAAATTACGTTTTAATGTAAACATTGCAGCCATTTTGAAAATATGAATTCAGGATAAACGAAAAACACTGAAGTAAAACGTCAGCTAAAGTAAAATGAAATATTTCCTCTGATATGTCATAATATCTTCAGAATGTAAACAATAATTTAATCATGGTTTAAAGAAAATACATTAATATTAAGTCATCTTAGTCTGTTATATATGAGTTTTAATCATAATTTTATTCGGAAAGTAGGAAATAAAAGTATCTTTCTTCTGAAGATATTTCTCATAATCCATAAAATTTTCTGTGTGCTTTTCAACGGCATCCTGTTTATTCTCACTGCCCATAATGGAGGAAAATTTTACGATATTTTGCAACATTTGCTAATTTTTCGGCACGTCCCATTACAACTACAATAAATACCCAATCATCAGTTCTTAGAGTGTACTTTAATTTAGCTTGTTTTCGTTTTCAAGTAAATTTACCATTTAAAAATGGAAATGAATTTTTCGTGTTGTTTTTTTTATTTAGTACATTTACGAACTTATTAAGAAATATAAAAAATAAAATAACTATCCAAAATGTATTACATAATAAATACCTCTACTTACAACATTTTTGAATTACTGGTGTAAAGTATATCATGTAGATTAATACAGCACTATTAAAAAAGATGATGTCATTACAAAAACCATTAACAAAAACAAAAAACAAGTTGCTGAGAATGATTTAATTTTTTATGTTAACAGTTGATATAGTGAAAAAACCAAAGTAAATTAATGGTAATGTATCGTTTCAAAATTTTACACATCCTACGTATGTGTATATAATTGAGTGTTTTGTTTATTCGTCGTATAACATCCCTTTCAAGACTGTATAAAAAGTATGTTCCAAAAACTACGGCAACTCTAAAAATTTCAAATATTATTACTTAATACTATAAACTTTTTTAGTTCCGTAAATTAATACATTAAATATTTCTGATTTACTCTACAAAGAAAAATGTTATATTGCGTAAGTATATATTAACTAAAATTAACTATTCAATTAATTTGTTTCAATATTTGAATAGCACTTCAATTAAAAACATCTTCATCGCGGTATCACACCTTCAAGTCCTTCAAGTTACAGTATTAACAAGGTTGAAAAAGTGTAATAATAACGAAGCTGTATGATTTCTTTTTAATTAATAGCACACAAGAGTGCAAAACGTAGTGAATGTTGTGCGAATCGAAAGGATGCGGAGAGCTGGGTGGTGGGTTAAGGGAGGGTGCAGATGAGTAGGCGACAGTGACAAGGATGGGAGGAGTTGTCTCACAAAGAAATTGGAATAGAGGAGAGAGTAATAGGAAGGGTGTCTTTTTCACACTCTTAGAAAACAGCAATTGCAAATTACAAAAGTATTCCTATTTTATACCCGATGTACATAAATATTTTACCAGAAAAGCTTTCTCATTATACACTGAGTAATTATCAAAATGCATTTCCGCTAATTAAGTGTAACGAATATGTTTCGTTATATTCGACATTAATTATCTCTGCATGGATGTTTATTGCCTAATTGTTTTCAAATTTTTCTCAGTATAATGTATATTTAAGTAAACGTGGTTTAACAAATTAAGAATACATTCGTTTACTAACCAAGTAATAATATTAAATTAAATGACATATATACATATATACTTCTGTTCAATTAGCTTTATTAATATAATCTTCCCATCAAAACTTGCATTTGATTTCAGGGCAAAGATCAAATTTCCAAGTTTATTTAAATGAGATGACTATAGTATCGACAAGAATAATCGGTTATTGAATTTGATTACCACCTTGTGATAAGCTGCAGATAATATTTTTAAGTGTGTTGTTCAATATATCCTTTGTCCGACACGTTTATTTCATTTCTTTCGAATGTGTAAGCATTGCAGTATTATTGTCGTTCTTTGCATTGGGCCGTATTAAACCGTAAACTTGCGAAAATGTTTATTTCACTTTAAATATAAATTTTAGGTGAGACATTTTGTACAAAATGTTAATTTTAAACCAACGAACAGAACTTTAAGCAAAGTTGAAAATACGTTAACTAATATAAGCTTCTAATAAAGCACACATGTTACGGTAAATGACAAGCAGCGGATTATTTTGTGACTGAAATTTTTATTTGAGAATCAATTAATTTTCGTTAACAGCATTAGAAACAACGAACATTATGTTCGTGCTATTTACCCAAATAATTAATATAATAACAGCCCATTAATATGTTATGTAATCAAATAATTTAAATCAAACAAGATATTTCATCTAGTTTAATAGTGACGACAAAAGGTACAAATATTTTTTTTTCCATATTCCAATTTATATGTTCAACGTAATTATGTTAAATTTACGAATATGTGAATTATTCCACTTACTTGTATTTCGCAACATAAGCATTGCTAAAATGTGCGGTACGTTTGTACTTATTTTTGTCGATATATTGTACAGAACGCTTACGAGTTGTTTTATCTTTTATAACAAGCCTTTTTATTTGTACAGCCATGTTTAGCCGATACCAAAGGCATAATTCAAATTGTTGATTTTTAAAGTACGCAAACTACTATCAATTTATTCCGGGGAATGCTGTAGTCACAATCTACTATACAGAATACAACTATCTTTCCGGAAGAAACATAGTCGACGTTTCATAATGACAGCTTTTTATTTAATTTAATAGTCAGTTGCTGAATTTACATTTGATGTGTAGAAATATTCGCAATATTTCACATCAACAGTTACCATGCTTCCCGTATATAATAAATATGCAAGGAAAAGTAATGATTACTGCAGTAATGTGTGCTAGGTTATAGGTAAATTGGTAGTTAATACAAAACAAAAACTAACCACTGTTTTAATTTTAAATTATTACATAGATCTCTGCAAAGAAACCCCTGGTTACAGAAAAATTGCACCTTCCTGCGTCATTATACTAGTATTTCATATATATCTTTGCCAAGGATCCAAGAAAGTAATGTACTTGTGACGGATATTACTTCATAACTAGGCTGTACGTATCTACAATTTAACATAGTACTATGGAAAACATTTGTTTTATGTAAATTTACGGCGACTGTAAAACTATTTAATACCAAAATAAACGGTGAATTGTAATATTTACGTTATCGCAACTATTAAAACAACTATTGTGTTTCTGTTTTACCTCGTTAAATAATAGACAGATTAAATTACGTAACTCAAATTTATAATTAAATAAATTGTTTTTTGCTTTAAATTGGCCGCTGTTTTTGTGATTTCAGTAATATGCAATAAGTTAAGAAAAATGCACTCCTTCCTGCCAAATTTTTTACATTATAAATAGAGAATATGGAAGGTCCCACCTGTATTTAGACCGCAAACCATTTACATTAAAACTAGCTTTTGTGTACAAGGAGCAAATATTGAAAACCAGACATGTTCAAAAATTTGAAAATGAGTTGAACGGCCTTTATAAACAGACCAGGTGAGATACACGACAGGTATAAACCCAGCTCTGATAAAATAAATAAGTTATTTGTTTCTCCCTAGTAACTGTTTCAATGTATGTTTTTTTTCTCTTTACTCTTGAACTTAAAAAGCTACATATGTCTGATTTTGACAATTTACTCCTCATGTATATTTTTACATTAGAGTACAATGTGTACTCATAATGAACTTATTTCAGCAATAGATAATATAAGTAAAGGTGATTGTTTCACGGATAACATATCCAAATAGTTTTAGTAATTTTCGAAAGACATAACGTAACAATTTTTCTCAAAGAAAAGTAATTACTTTTTAAAATGTCAGCATTAAAGACCTTATATATCATATTAAAATTTTTTTGGAGACAATTTAAACTAATTGAAGCTATTTTGTATAAAAAGTTTTAACTGTCCCGATTCTGAGTACACAACAAAAAATGAGTAATTATGAGTAAATAATAAAAAAAATTTTACATTTATTACGACGCTTAGAACAAATCCCATATATGTTAATAATCAATATTTTATCCTTGTACGCTGACACAATACAGCTGGTCTTATAGGCCCTATCCAATTCATGCAATCCGTGTATTTAAAGTATTTTCTTGGCTTGAAATTTCTAATAATTTTTTAAGTGGTTCGGTCATTCGTGTAGATTTAAATCTGCAAGTTAATGTGTGCAAAACGTAATTCGGCAGATGCATGATTTTTTACTGCCTTAAACGCTATGAAATGATACTTGGAAAACATGTACGAATGTGTGTGTATGCAGGATGGAAAGTAAATCGCGGAAAAGCTCGCTGGTACAGGTAGCCAGACGTAAATCAAGAATAATGAGTATAGGAACCACGCCTCTGTTGGCAATAGTATGAGCGTAATATCACCGTGAAATTTGTGTTAATGAACATGTAAAGTGACGATAGCTCAACAACGAATACAAATGAAACGCTGATCTTCTTGTTGGCATTGCCACAACGCTCCGAAATTGTGAGTGCCTGTATCTCAGAAACGGTTTGTCTGAGCGTGTTCGGACAAGTGCACCTTTCTTGTTCCTTATGTCACTACGGTTCTTTATTCACTAGGATGAGCAGCTACAGGCGTACATGTACAATGATACATGCGTATTAACAAACGAGACCCCATGTTTCAAACTCATGGGATGGGATGATGTTCACACTTTATTCCCTGCATACGTGTTGTCGTGTGTCCTAATCGAATCCGGACGGTCAGCGTTCTATTTGTAGTGGTTGTTAAATTATCGCCACTTAACATATTCATCATTAACACCAATTTCACGGTAGTATTACGTCCATACTATTGACAATAGAGGCGTGGTTCCTGTACACATAATTCATGACTTAGGGCTGGCTACTGGTGCCAGCGAGCTTTTCCGCGATTTACTTTCCACCCTATATATATACATACATATACACACATATATAAATCATGTTAAATATTGTACATAAGTGCAGTTATGACACTGCGCTTTTCTTTTTTGTAATTGGGGAATAAATTTACTCTAGGGTGAATCCTATAAGAAACCGTTTTAATATTTGGCTTTCATTACAATAAAAATAATTTTTTTTTCGAACTCTTGGTGGCTGCAGTTATTAGAAAAGAGGCAAGATGTACATAAGAAACAAATGTTTGCTGTCTTAGAAGTAGGCCTAATTATTTTCCAATATTATCATATATATATATGCATATATATATTTATATATTTATATATATATATGTGTGTGTCACAGGCATTCGACCAGTTTTAAAATATTACAGTTTTAAAAAAGCCTACTTGAAAATACGATGAATATCTGCTTCATTCTTTGAATTTACATATCGTGGTATAATTGCTGAATTTTGAGACACAGGATTCTTAATTTTAACGCCAACGATTAAAGTAACTTTAAAAATTTCTCTGACAAGGGACCCTGAAGTTAGGCACGGTATCAGAAAACTGGATTTCCTTTGATCTTTCTTTAAAAGGAAATGTTCAGGTCGATTGAAAGCATGTCCTTATCTTTTTGCTTTTTTTTTTTTTTTTTTTTCACTGATGTTAACTTCAGAACTTTAAACACAAAAAAGACTCCCTTTTTGGAGGGAAAACATTCCACTCGTAAATTCATTCTTCTGTAAACCATAGTGCATCATTATATGTGCACCTGTAATTTGGAATCAGGGCGGCGTCTTTTAAGAGACTTTTATAATACTAAAACGACCCCTATTAATTTCTTTCCCTTCGCGTGAGATGTATGGGTGTAGGAATTGATTTCTGTACGTTTTTAATTGCTTCTGACTTGTGTGTAAAAAGGCTCACATTTATGTGAGAGGTTAGTATGCTTGTTTACAAACCCCGGCAATGTTTAGAACATTTGAAAAGAAGTCTTGTTTCGTGTTCGTGATAATTAATTTTAATTTAAGTATTCATAATGTACATATTATACAGACATTTGACTATACTTTTCTACCAAGTAAATAAAAATAGTAGTAGGTCTTTATAAATAAAATATCCGCTAATTACATTTCTTTGCGAACTTAAACATCAAAGTGATTGGTGTAAGTATATTACATAAAATTGTTGTCATTTGAACTTTACTATGTTAAGTTTAAATCACTGAGTATTTACTATCTGTAAAACTTACTCTTTCTTAAACCAAATATTTAACTAACATCAGTTATTATAAAGATGGAAACTTTTATAAACTGAATTATTAAGACAGCTAAATTAACTTCCAATTTTAGTATTTAAAATTATGGGGATATATGTTTTGTAAATACCTTCAAACTGATGTATTTAAAATTAAAGGTATTAAATATTGAAATATATTTGGGTGAAAAATTTTATTATTTGTAAGGTTTTTATTAATATTTCCGATGTACAGTTTCATATCGTATGACTGCCAATTTTTAGGAGATTTCAACGTAAATAGATAAACTTTTGCTTTTATTTTTCGATAATTACAGTACCAATTCAAACAAAATCCGTGTTAACAGTTCATCAATGAAAATAAAATATTCATACGGTAGGTAATGGTTTTGTGTCAGTCATTTTAGAATACAGCCCGTCATTACTATATAAATTTGTTTACCGTGCTTCTGGAATTATAGTACTGATTGCACACAGCGATGTATAAGTAGGCTTTTTATTAATACATTTTTTGGTTTAATTCTCATCAGTAATGAAGAAAGTAAGCTAAATAGTTAGGTTGGAGAGGTATTTTCATCAAAATAATTAGTGAAATGAATGTGACTTCTGCGCATTACTTTAAGTAAACGTTATCAAATACTCCAATGAAATCAAACCATACCTGGGCTCTCGTTCGTAACAAGAGGCCTTGGACTATACGCCACTATAAATTTTTGTTTATGTAAGATTAAATAAACTGTGAAATACACCACGGCAAGGGGTGGTGATTAATCACGGGAAAAATTGTATGTTTTCTAGGCTTCAGCGTAATATATTCATTTTTGACGCTTTAATTTTCGTTACTTGTGAGTTACTATTTGACTGAGTTTATGCTAATTCTTATGGGCTATGGCTGAACATCTGTTTCTCGTCTGTAAAAAGCTAAACCGTCATACATAATCTTCGCCCAAGCATACCAGGCACAGGACACTATACACTGATTTGGAGAATGCGTTGGCAGAAAAAAATCTTGCGATTTTCTACCATCTCTTATCACTAGAGGCACGAGTACTTCGCATATTAATCTGGCAACAAAGTAGACTTCACAGACCTGGCTTCTAACCGTAACATGTGTTACTACCACCCCTTTTTTCCTTATTTATCACTGGCTTGCAGTCGTCAAAGATGTGTTGAAACAGGTGTCGTGTAATCATAGACGCGAAGTAATCTTGCCTCTACTTACCACTTTATCAAACAAAGTAGTTTGCTAATTCATTATGAAAAATGTATTTATTTGTTTTAATTGTAGTACAGTATTGTGAAAACATGAATTGTAATTTAACCACCATAAATAATATTAACGTAGCGTCACAGAATTTTATTGCTAGTCATATACATAATAAAAAAAATCATTTCAGTGGATACGTAATGCATTTTAAGGGCGTTCGACCCGTAAAAATTCAAAATATTATATTTGTGCCAAACACTGTTCAACTTTTGCACATCAGATAACATGTCATTTCCCCAAATAAAAAAATTTAGGTCCCATAGTTTTTGCATAATCACTCATCAAAGTCTCAAAATGGCCATTGCGGTGTAGCCAAAATCAAAAAAGTAATTAACGAATAAATTCAAAATGACAGGAACTGATAGTTAGTGTGTCAATGCATTTTACGACATGGTTGACAAAAGTTAGTTTTGAAAATTTCAGTAGTAGCCAAAAGTCAAAAGTTATGCAAAAATTTACTAATTTTCATCAATTTTTTTAAAATACAAACATTTGTCGCTTTGTGTTCACAAAAGTGTCTTGAAGTAGCGCACATCATTAGGAATCAATATGAATTATCTTGTTTCTGAAAGTTAATTATTTTTTATTATTTTGGGTACACCGCAACTGCCATTTTGTGACTTTGATAGGTCATAATGCTAAAACTATGGGACCTTATTTTTTTATTTGGGGAAATGACATGTTATCTGATGTGTAAAAGTTGAACAGTGTTTGGCACAAAAATAAAATTTTGAATTATTATGGATCCAACGTCCTTAACTAAGAAGTATATTTTGCATGTATTGCCTATGGGTTAAATATTTGTAATATCACACTGTAAATTTTATCTCGATAGAAAATTGACTCAATAGTTTATTCTAAAATTAAATTTTTCATAAAACAATTTATTCAACGTGTTTTTTCTTTCTATGAAACGTATTAACAAACGAATCGGTGTCAACTACAATAATATGTGGAATTGAGGATTAAGTTAAACTCTTTCTTTTACCGGTTACGTTTCTGGGCATAGAAAACGGCTGTATTTACTTAACGCAATGAAATCCATGTTACAAGCCTGCTGTTTATTTCTTGCTTGCATAAGTTTGTCAGTGGTAAAGAGCGGTCGTGTTCCAAGGCAAGGTCACATAGACTCCGATTCCACTAAGGCCGTGGCTTTACCGCACCTGCTGGTTACACCCAATGAAAATACGTTGCTGAGACAAAGGATCTATTACTAGGGCCCGGTAGTTTTCGCGAAAAGATTTTTGCCCCACTTTGTTTCATTGTCTTACGTGAACACCTGCATCTAAACTTCATGATTATTGGCAGAGTGTTTTTGTGCAGAGTTATTATTCATTTGACTGTGCCAATCAGTACATGGATAACTGCCACACATCACGTCTGTGATTTGCGGGATTAACCTCCACACGCTAGGTGTTACGGCATCCAATCACTGACCACAAAACAGAATTACAGGTGCGCACATAAGGCACTGAAACAAAATGCTGCAAATATCTTTCCGCGAAAACTACAGGGCCCTATCTATTACTGAAGAATTCGCTGTTCGTCTCTTGCGCGCTATTGGCCAGAGGGTCTGTCAGTCTAATGGTTTCACACACTATACAGAGTATTATGTAGTGAATGCTTAGCAGCGCACGCTCTGGAACACTCCAGATATTACCTCCAAAGTTTGGTAGATTTTACAGCAGTAGTCTATTGAAACAGTTCATTTAACAATGACGCGAAAGATAGTTGTAATCACGTATGCTGCCACTAAACAGAGGTAAACAAAGCTTCATCGAAAACACGCTACGTCAACGAACATGATCGGCATTTTCGCCATATTAAAGAAATAGTCATTTAAACGGTGACAAGTAGAGCAATGTCAGACCGAATATTGAAGGTGGAAACGGAAGTGACTTATGAAAAAATTATGGAGTAGTTCCTACCATATTACAATAATGAGTGCCACTTACAAGTTTAAATACAACAGTAAAAGAAGGCAAGGTAGTGGTAATGAGCAGAAAATAATTAGTCATTGCAAAGGTGTTAGCAATCCATTTAACAAATTTATGTCTTCAGACTAGAGAGACATTCTGCCGTATAATTTATTAAACAAGAATATACCAGCATAACAAATAAGCCTGAAAGTTAAAATCGTTTGCGTGTATCTAGGTATAGGTAGTAAATAATAATATAATACACACATAAGAAAACTAAATACACAAAAGTAAAGTCAGCTAACTAAGTAATATATACATGCCCAGTTTGATATAATTCTGAAAAAAAATTCTGAGATGTCATTCTATCCTAAAGAAAAAAATTGCTGCCGTTTTCAAACTATGACAAAAGAGTGAACGAAATAAATAGAAGTCCAATCAACTGACAACGTAGAATTTACATGGCGAAATTAGTAAATTTCGTACAAATATTTCCTCAAATATGTCATATTAGATTGAAAATATAAAAATGGACTCATTTATAAAAATACGAACACAATCATGATTAACGAAACACACAAAAGTCAAGTACGTATGCTAAGAAGTATATGTATAAACAAATTAAAGACGTTTTAAGAATCTGAACATAAAGGGAACGAAAAATGCTATCAAAAGTCAGTTAAATTTACCAAGCTGTGTATGTGTACTAAGATTATTCGAATTCGGGAAAAAAATGTTCAGTCATGTGCGACTATAAAATTACGGCATTTATGACAATACAATGACAGAAAGAACAAAATATGCATAAGTCAAGTCAGATTTCTAACTGAGATCAGACATATCATTTTAAAAATATAAAAATTGCTGCAGTTTTAAAAACATGAACATAAGGTAAACGAAATACACAAAAGTTAAGTCAACACACTACCCAGCAGGCACAAACTGTCGGCAAGATGTCTACCTGCTGTCTGAACTGTCCTCCAGTGTCTGCAGAACACAAAAAGACAGCGGGCCAACACCGGCTTCTTGCTTTTTACAGACACCAGTCAGCAGTCGCTAAAAAGACACCCGCCTGATGTCCTTCTTCCAACACTCAACCAATTATGAATCAAAAGACATCGCCAGTTATCGGCAGGTTTTCTTTTTCCAGACACTGGTTAGCTGTCGTTTAACAGACAGCGGCCCACTGTCTTTTTCCGACAGTGAACCGATAATCGCCGAGAAGATATCTGCCCATAACGAGCATGATGCCTTTTTCCAGACACTGGCAATCTGTCATGAAAACTATACCAGTCAGATGTCTTTTTACGACACTCAACCAACAATAACAAAAAGATATCGGCACATTACCGGCAATATACCTTTTTCCAGACACATGTTAGCTGTCGTTAAACAGACAGTGGCCCACTGTCTTTTTTATGGCACTTAAACCACTATCGCAAAAAATATACTGGCCCGATACAAACAAGATGTCTTTATCCAGACACAGGTAAGCTATAATTAAAATACAACCAGTGAATGTCCTTTTTATGACACTCACCAAACTATCGTCAAAAAGATACTCGTCCGTTACCGGAATTAAGAATTTTCCCATACACAGATTTACTGTAATTAAACATACAACAACAGGATGTCTTCTTTATGGCACTTACGTAACTATCGCCAAAAAGATACACGCCCGATATCGACAATATATTTTTTTTGCAGACACAGGTAAGCTATTATATAAAAGACAACCAGTGGATGTCCATTTTATGACACTCACAAAACTATCGCCAAAAAAATACCAGCCCGTTACCGGCATGAGGTCTTTTCCTATACACAAATATACTGTCATTAAAATGTCAACAACTAGATGTCTTTCAGCAAACACAAAGTGATGGTTAACTGTCGGCAAGATGTCCGCCCGTTTTCCAAACTGTACTCAAGTGTCTACAACATGATAAAAGACAGCAGGCAGTTAAAAGTAAGATGTATTTTATAGATAAACATTAGCCGTGACGAAAAAGACGTCCACTCGCTATCATTTTCAAGACACTTAAAAAGAAATCGGCAAAAATACTGTTAACGTCGCAGTCATTTTTACAGAAAGCAGCCATTTGTCACGAAAGAGACACCGACCCGCTGTCTTGACATGAGCAAGAAAATACTGGGCCATCAACGGCTCAGTGACGTTCTTCAGACAGTGAGAAAATGTCACGAAAAAGATAATAGCCTGCTATCTTTTTAAGGTCGTATAAAATATATTGGCAAGAGAATGGCTGGTTGTTAACTGTGCAGTGTCTTTTTTCAGATAGCTTTTATCTGTAACAAATATTAATATACTAGTCTGCTGTGTTTTTAAGGACACTAAAAAGATAGTGACAAGAAGATACCGAACAGTTAAAATGTGCTGTGTCCTTTTCCAGACAGCAGATGTGTCGCGAAAAATGTACCAGCCTGCTGTCTTTTAAGGACCATTAAACAATATTGCCAAAAAGATACCGGGTCAGTAACATTCTGATACCCTTTCGTGAATTGCACTTATCTGTCGCTAAAAAGATAATTGCCTGTTGTCCTTTTAAAAACTCTTAAAATGTTTTGGCTAGATGATACCTGGCCGTTAACGGTGCAGTGTACTTTTATCATTCTATCTCGAAAAATATTTCAGCCCACTGTCTTTTTAAGGCCGTACAAAAGATTAAGGCAAGAAGAGATCAGACGGTTAATGGCACGTCGCACTTTTTCACACAGTGGTTGTATGTCGCGGGAATAATACTGACCTTTGGTCTTTTTAAGGAAATTATATATTGATACTTTAGAAATACTGAACGAACACTGATATGCTATTTGCATGTTGATGGTTAACAGCTTGTGTATACAAATAAGTTATTATTACATAAACGATTCATTTCCTAATGTATTACCGACACATTGGATTAGATCAATGGTTATGTGCTAAGTATATCACTAATCAACAATAATCAAACCCAGTATACACTACCTGTCTGAAAATTCATCCTTAAATCAGCCGTAAGTTTTGAAACCGATTGAGCCATGCACATGATCAGTTTTGTGACCAACTCGATATTTCAGCACCTAATCTCTTGTCGCAAATTATCACCTATGTTTCCATATTTTTGACGCAGTGTCTAATATGGCGAATATCACAGCAAACTCATTTTTTCTCAAATATGCAGATGATCAGTTTTGAAAACGGACTACTCAAATGTGTGCATGACACTAAAGCTCGATGAACTATTTAATAAACCCGTGGCTAAAGCAGAGACAAGTCTATGAGACTGACACATGAAAGTAAATGGAAGTAATGGGCAATGTGTTGAGATTGTATGGCGAGATGTATTGGAAAATGAGTGTCATGAGAATTAAACTTTAATATGCGATACTCAGACTGAGGTAAACTAACCAGCAGTTAGTTGTGAATTCGGAAACAGTACCGTAGTGCAGGTACCCTGCTGGTCTAAAGAAAGTGCAACAAAATTTCCGGTGGAATTAGTTAATATCGATAAGTTTGCAGAGAAATATTAATGCAACATAGAAATGCAGAACAAAGTGAGTGATAGGCGATGCTCCAGTGTTTACAAAAAAAGGCAGGGGAAGCGTGTGTAAGCCAGAAATATATGCTCATGAATTCAAAATAAAACGAACTACACCTTACGGGTGGTCAAGGAATTTCGTGGCTCAGGAAATTGAGTTAGTAACGCAATGAATGGTCTTGGATACACATTGGACTGGGAAGGTGACACTTATTCACATAATACCTTAATTGGCATGAAGTTACGTTCAAGCAAACTGTGGAGCGACATGATTAAAACACGAAGGGTACGAAGTGTGTATCTAGCCACAGAACCGAGCTCGGCATACAAGAGCAAAACGGCAGTGCTTTGTTTAGTGGACTGCAATGACCAATGTTTGCAGGATTTACGTGTTACACACTTAAGTAGTTTTTCTTATGAACAAGTGCATGTAATGCTGTACATTTACGAGTTAGTGATCTAGCCACATAAATTGTGCGGGGATAAAACCTTACCCACACTATTCTAACCCAAGACAAGGTAACAGATTTTCAATGCATGCAGACAGAAAATAGCAAAGAAAAAGGCATAGTACTTGACACCACTTGGGTGGTTATACAGTAACGAAACATCTTGCATCGTGATGTAGGCATAAGGTCATCAGTGGACAAACCTCGAGTGAAATGGTTGGCAGAAATAAAAACTAAAGGTTTTTCAGTCAGCGTGAGAGAAACTAAATTACGATGCAGTAAGTCAGTCTTCGTCCGCGAGAAAGCTTCAATTTCACGGACACGGGAGTAGCTGATGAAAAATTCAATGGCCAAGTGTAAGTTTTACGACAGCTCTGTTCATTCACAAAAGGTGACATTTTCGTTGCCGTCATCGAGTTGTGGACGTCCGTAACTCTTTAAATTAAGATTGTGCTTCTCTATTCTATGGTCACCGTGAGTGGCAGATGCGAGGGACTTTTAAATCGTAAAGTGAGGAAAATCCTTTTACGCGACTGGAAAACTGAAACCGCGCCTTCCGAAATGTATGAGAAAAAAATGCCTGTGTTTTTATTCTGTTTGGTAATAGGACCTCACTCCACTTCTCGAGCTTTTTTTTATCGAAATATATATATATATATATATATATATATATGTATATATAAGACACACACATACATGTGTGTGTGTACAATTTCCTCCGACTAACCTGAAATCGAGAGAAGGAAGGTAATGAATTCCTATAGGACGTTCGTTTATCGGCAAAAATGGTAAATCTTTGTATTCCTTGTGCAGTTCATGATGACTCATTACATCATGTTCAATGATGTATCCCGCAGGAGAATGGTCAGTCACAATTATAAAGTCGAGATCTATACTGGTCCATCTAAATTGCTTCAATAGCCGAAAATTGACTTATCGCTCAGCCCTGCTAATGTTGGACGGCTGCTGGCTATGAAAAGGAATATTGCCGATAAATTGTTTAAAGAACATATCCCAAAGTAATCTTCCAACTCTACTAATTTTTTCTTGGCTTTGTGGTGTAATGATAATGAGACAGTTATCTGAAGATGAAGCTTTCATCAAACACCAGGTTTTGAAATAATACAGGAAGTTCTTTGGATGTCTTCTGAGGAAATTTCAAATTATGACACGCTGCACCAATGTACTTTATGCTAAAGTGACAGTGGTCACGTATGTTCATTATGCTTTTATTGCAGCTTCCTCTACAGGGAGAATGTTTGATTGTCTGGATATACTCTGCACTTTGTTCTGGGTTTGTAAAAGTTCGTTAACAAATTGTTGTACTTCGTCGTCACCATCCTTCTAATATCAACAATTCTTTCTACGAAAAACTTGGTTGCAGTCCTCTGTAGTTAACAGGCTCTTACGACAGTGCTTCGACAGTGCTTTTGGAATTACATCATTTTATATGTACGCAAAAATATAGAAGCAACAATATTCACGCATAGTGATACTTACTAGACCTTCCCAAGGTCTGAGTTATAGGCCTGAATCAGTACTAATGCAACTTGAAAATCATAGTACACAAAATTGGCTGTTTAACCTTGCGCTGAACGTATCGAAATATAGAAGGTGAGATTTCTCATAATTTTCAATCTGCGGCATGTTAGCACGACGTGGTGCATTACTCGAGGAACATGTCTTTTGTCCTATTAGACACTCCACGCTGCGCAATCTGGATACTCGTTGATCGCCAAAATATACCAGGAATCTCATGCAAATATGCACTATACCACGATGCACTCTTTTTTGGAAACAGACGGATGAAGATAAATTTGAAATGTAACAGTATTGGTGGTTTTCTTGATCTGACAAACGCATCAAGATGATATTATTGTCATTTTTTTCGTCTGATACTCTAAGGCCGGTATTCCTAAACGTTTGTAAAATGATTTAGGTGCAGCATATGTCATGCCTAGGCCTTATCGGTATTAATAAGGGTTAAGGTTCAGGACATTGCTTGTTCGTGACTAATCTGTGACACTTCCTTGCACTAATATAATTACGCATGCGCAGTGCGCTTAGCCCTACAGACGGCTACACACAACGTATTTTACCGCTTGCTGGACGAATATCGTTTTTACTAATAAAAGAGAAAACAAAAACATTCATACAGAAAATGAAACTTTTGTGGCAGCAGGAATACTAAATAATAACCCACTAGCACTTTGAAAGCCCAAATAATCCAAAATCAACAAAATTGGGGTTTTAAAAACATTGCAGTATACGTATTTTTTTCGGATGCCGTTGTAAAAGATACCTAATAGCTCAGACGCGTTTAGCTAAAAAAAAATAATAATAATAAGTCCAGCCACTTGGCTCAGTGGATGCCGACCCCCCGTGGTTCAGAAGCCGACCCCCCGTGGCTCAGTTGGTTGAGCGGCCGGCTTTGGTGCGGGGGTTTTTGGGTTCGATTCCCAGGTGTGGCTGGGTGTATATTTGTGTTTGTCCATTTGGTCTCAAAATTGTCACTATACAAATTGTCTCACGAAAAGTACTGGGGTCACTCAAATTAAGTCACATTAAACGGGAGAATGTTTGGTGCAGTGATGATGCGGTAGCTTCCGCATCGCCACTGCAGCAATCATTTTTATAAAAAAAAAATTTAAAAAAAGTTGGTTGAGCGGCCGGCTTTGGTGCGGGGGGTTCTGGGTTCGATTCCCAGGTCTGGCTGGGTGTAAATTTGTGTTTGTCCATTTGGTCTCAAAATTGTCACTATACGAATTGTCTCAGGAAAAGTACTGGGGTCACTCAAATTAAGTCACATTAAAGGGGGGAATGTTCGGTGCAGTGATGATGCGGAAGCGTCCGCATCATCACTGCACCAAGCATTAAAAAAAAGTGGTTAGCGCTCCTGGCTGCTGAGGCAAGGGTCCTGGGTTCGACTCTCGGCCGGGGAGGTGACATTTACAACCACTTCCTCGGGTTCAGGGCTATGTGTGTGTGTGTTCGCCTTGTCAGTGTGCCAGAAGACATCTTACAATTACAACGACAACTACACAATACAAACTTACTGGGGAACTGCTTGATTTAACCAACTTATCGCTTTGGCGTAGGTCTAACACTAACTTTATTTTGGTTCGAATCCCGGTCATTACATTTTTTTTTTACTTTTTTATATATTATGTATCACAATAAGTTAAAAATTGAATTAATGTTTGTTTCCATGAAAAATAGTTTCTAAGCATTAAACTAACTAAAAAATATAGAAATATGATAAATGTATAATAAGCCATCGATGAATATAAATTTTTTCCCCCTGTAAATTGTAGTCAACATGCAGGAATATCACGTATAGTGTACTGAATTGAATTACTTGACTTTTTTTGTTCTTAAAATGCTTAAAAATCTAAAGAAAAATGGATATACGATCAATAGCCACCTTTTGTAAACCGGCATTCTTAGAATATATGCAATTGCAATTGTTATAAACTGTTATATACTTTTGATTTAAACACATTTTATGAGATACGATACGTTTAACTAACATTCAGAAGTTTTGACTATGTTTTTACTTACAAATATTCCAATATTTTTTTTTAATTAATTTCCGAAATATAATTATTACTAGTGAAATAAAACTAATGTCGTTTAATTTTTTTCGTAAATAACTCGTATTTAATCTGCGTTACGTCATGTTAAATAAAAGTTTCAGAAATAATTTAATGTGTTCACGCTAAATTCACCTACGAAAAAAAAAAATAAATCTATAACAAGATGTTTCAAAAACAGCTAGCGATCTATAAATACAGTGTTTAAGATTTAAAATTTTTAAAAAATTATCTTCATACTCATGCCGTTGTAAATTTAGATAAATATATGACAACAAATTACAGATACGTAAAAGTCTAATTCAAAAACCGTTTGTACGACAGAAAATCTGCTCGCTGATTCTGTGACTTGTGCATATAGATGATAGGCTATTTAATAGGCAAGCTAATGCTGATCTTAACTTAATATTTTTAAAAGAAAATCTCAAGGTAAGTGAGAACATTTAAAAATTACAGTTTTATTTGTAAAGAAAACACACTTGTACTCTTATCTGCGAATGATATGTGCATATATCGAGAAAGTACAAGCTTAACTAATAATACTACTTTTTTTTATTAGGTGCCAATAAACCAAAAAATTTCACATTGATCATGTAGATGTAAACATACGAAAGTATTTCTTTGTTTCTTCATGTGATTCTACCTTCTAACATAGTGAACCTACAACAATTGGAACTAATTAAACCAAAGTTTGAAAAATTAAGGTTTTAGTTTTACATTATCCTAGAGTCGGCGCAGTTGTTATAAGAGAAAATAAATAAATGCATGACATGAAATCTTGGGAAATATAGTACGTTAATTATTATAAACGTTGAATCATGAAATTACATTTAATACACAATTTTCTTGTTAGTTATGCGGGATAATTTCTTTATTTTAATGAGGTGATAGCTTATGGAATATATGTTAAAAAAATTCCTCAAAATTTTCTGCGAAGTGATTTATAGTGGTAATAATATTAACCAGAAAAAACTACAAAATGTAATTTCTTAAAATGTAAAGCCAAATAACAAGTGCCAAAACAATTAAAGACCAAATGGTGTATTTTATCGAAAGAAGAAAAATTATAAAGTCAATTTTAAACAATTGCCCATTTCACGTAATCATTGAAATTACATTTTCAACTTACTTTATCATAAATTTCTCCACACGGTACTAATTAAATCTATTCTGAGTCATCCGGTGTTAAAAACTGAATATGATATATTGAAGGTACGTTAATATCAAACATATGTACCGAGTTTGGTGATTTTCAGATACGTGGTTAGTGTAGATAACTCATGTAATCAAGAAATCATATATACTCACATTGATAGTGTTTTGATTGGCTATTATAAACAATGTCTCTCTTCAAAAAATTAGTTTCGTTTATCTCATGAAGAAAAAACATTATAAATGACCGCAATATTATGAAAATAAAAGTCTTATCAACTAAATCTACTCTACTATATTTTTATCAAGTTTGATTACATTAGCTCCATATGTTCGATTTTTTAATGTGGTGGAGAAATTGAGAAACATACAAACGTACAATGGAAAGTAGACTTAATGAAAAAGAAGAAAGTCTTCGAGGTCCTCCATAAGTGCGCAAGTTATTATGGTGGCAGTTTGCCCAGGCCGCCGAGCGCGGTGGGCCGAGAATCGGCCGTTACCAGATTATTCGAAAACTACTAAACACACATGAGTGATGTATGCTTAGGAATATTATTCAAAGATTACTATACGTGTGTATACCAATTTCTGGTCCAACAGTAATCATTAAAGCATATTGTAAAGCAGCCAAACTGGCAAAATTGGGTGTTTTAGCGGTGCTTTTTGAGCATTGAATTCTTGGTACAGAATCTTCTATAGGGTACAGATATGTACAACTCACATTTATCTTCTAAATTACATTTATATAACGTAGAGGAATGTTGTTGGCGATAAGACCACACGCCAGTTAGTTACTTGCGCCTAGAGGCTAGGGTACTGAGTGATGTGCATGCTTTATCGAACTTACAGTTCCGCATTTCTAGGTCTCGAATGTGCAAAAGAAGCCCACATAGGTAGCAATTTATGGAAAAAAATAACTTACTTTTTTTTACTTTATACAAGAGATTGTAATTGTATTTTTAATACTTAAATTTCGAAAGTTATATTACTTAATTTTCAATCTATATTGCTGTATTTATGATTTCTTCTAGTTTGAAACAATTTAAAATTCAATAAATTACAGTTTAAATGTAAAAAATTAATGTATTTTTTTGTTAAATAGCTGTTGAAAGTCAATGCTACTTGTTTTATAAAAAAGCACAGCCCAACGTCACCTTCACTTATTTATAACCACATACGGGACGGTAAATAATAATCCGTGACGTATCCGATACCATATGACGTTTAGGAATACTGTTGCGCGTTAGGACTCGGCCCTTGCTTTTTTGGATCCGGAGATGGTAGCACATTATTCCTGTTCCAATCCGTACACAGTACATTACCGCTTGCCTCCCGAAAATCGTATTTAACAAAACGAGAGTCAATAAAACAAGAAAATTGTACATAAAATAAAACTTTATGATGGCAAAAATGTTAACTGATAAGCTACAAGCTTTTCAAAAACTTAAAAATATTAATAATTAAGAAAATTATGATTTTATAGACAGTTTGCTATGTGCAGGATTTAGTATAAAAATTTTTGCACAATGTCGGTATCAGCGTGCACTTGGCTAGGCGGCAAGGTGCGCAGTCGGTAAGAAATTCTTCGGGTTCGAATTCCAGCTGGTACATATTTTTTTTAACTTTTTATATTACACAGAATATTATTAGTAGTAGTACAATTACTTAAATTTTAGGAAATATCGTTTCTACACATTAAAATAACATGACATTCGACCGTTATGATGTTATAATCAACTATTGGTAAAAAGTTCAAAATAATTGGTTTTCGCTGTAAATAAAATACAATAGCTATATAAAAGTATTTTTTTTAATGGTTTGTGTTCTGCGAGAATTTTTTTACTTTTTTTGTTAACCTTAAAACAAGAAATATTGTGTATAGAACAATAAAACTTTGTCGGCAAGTTCAGCTGCACATATCCTACTTGGTGTTTTTTGTATATTAAAATGACACAATTAAAAAATTAATTTTCCAGGATAATTTTAATGCTCATGATAACAAGTTATACTTAATTAAAATGTACTAATGCATCTTTTCTTTTCATTTTGATGCATGTAAAATAACAATAATGCAGTGTAAACATTATTAATATAGGCATTCTAATTCGTCCACATTGCCCTATTCACGCAAAAAAATCCTAATTATAAACATTTTGCATCACAAAAAAACATGTTTCTTTAGAAATTACTAAACATCTGCGATATATTTACTATCAACATACTGTAAAATAAAAGCGCACTTGAGACGTTGACAAGCAACATATTTTTTAATAGCTCGCGCGCTGTGTCAGTGTTATTCTGAAGCCTTCGAAAATTGTAAAAAAAAAAAAAAGACCTATTTATTTAATATATTTCAAAAACAAACGGTAAGGCAAGTGAGCATTACGTATCGTCGACCCCCAGGTTATTAGATACTGTTTCAAAATTAAATTACTGGATACAAACGAATTTTCGGCTGAAGCATGAATTTCACTCTGCTAGAGAGATGTTTTCAATGAAATGAGAGAGCCATTGCTTGAAGTTTGATCAAGTAGTAGCATATGACAATAAAAACTAGTTGATTTAGTGCGTTGTGTATAGAGGCGATGAGAGATCTAATTTATGTGCCTCTGTTACCGTGACAATACCTTAGTTTTTAGTGTTTAGGTGCGATGTAATAATATTGTATTATATTTTAACAGTGATTGCAAATTATGTTTTGAATGTAATTCCAAGTGTCCGAATAATATGCTAATATAACATTTGAGGTCATAATCATCAGAAAAATATGAATGGAAACACTGCGATCGTGTGGCTGCTGTACCTATTGTTTTAACATTTAACAAAAAAAAACGTTATTTAATATTTTAATTGTGACCGTTATAATCCGTGATTTGTATCTTTTTGTAACTGTATTTTGTAAAGAAATTCGAATGCTAAATAATACGTTTCAAAAGTACAAAGTATAACGTGTTCTTGTTATATCCATGGTAAATCAGCAGCTCTCATCGTCGCCTTCATTTGTTTCTAGCCTCGCGCGGAGTGGCGAATAATAAGCCGTGACTTATCATCTCGGGACAGGGCGCAAACACTTCTAAGAATACACTCAGCGAGTAAGGTCTCTGCCGTTGATTTTCTTGCGCCTGAGATGGCAGTGCTTATGTAGACCCTAACGTGTTGTTTAGGAATACCGGCCTCAGAGATTCAACCTTTTCTATCGTCTCGCCCAGGTCATTAATGATGCCTGATGTTTTAGGAGTCTTGTTTTCAGATGTGCTGATTTCTCTTACTGGTTACGGGAATGTAATGCCAATATAGTCACATTTAGCTTGGGCTTTATAACATCGTTCGAATACTCACACAGGATTTTTCCCTCAATAACTTAGCTAGTGTAGACCATTACAGAATATACATTATTTAAAGGCTGAGGAGAGCTCTTTTCGTTTTTATGGAAGCTAGTAAGTCAATCCATAACGATGCCCCCAGTAGAGCCGTTTGGTAGCATGTAACTGAAGACGGTTGACAAAAACGAGCATCCATCCAGATCCTTTCTCGGGGTATTCACATTATGCAGGCCACAAATTCAAAATACTTTCCAGTACAGCATGCTGAATACCGTCTGCATTGTAGACTGGCTCAATTTTTTATTTTAAAGCTCTCTTTATCTGTATCCTCGTCAAATAGGGCTGGCCCCCATAATTGTACTCCAGCACAATGTTAAATGTGATGAATCCGTATTTTTCTATTTCTTTCAACTGTCCTACTAGTTCACATAAATATCAGTAAGATATTCACACATATCACAGTCCGTGTTATCATTATGTGCCACATGTGTCAACAAGATCCCAAGAAATACAGTTTCCGCTTCGACAAAGCCGTCAGTATTTACTGCACAGGAAACAGCAAAGATTTATCGGCCTAACCGATGTTGGTAGTGTCATTGATCAGGATTGTCGAGCAGAGACAAGTAATTGCACAACTCGCTTCTTCTGAACTGGTCGCGTGCTATTTCTACACTTGCAGATCTTCAAGTGGATTGCCAAATTATCACAACTTGCGAACTGGCCACTACAAGTAGTAGCGTTTCTGCACATTATGTTCATGTTGTTCTCACAACCTGCATCATGTCGGCGAGCGTTGTGAAATTCAGCACATTGCTTTATGCAATAAATACAGCAATTCGTCGGTCCGATATCATTACAACCATACAAATGCTCCATCAGTTCGTCTTTGCGACGCCATACTTCTCGCAGATCAGACGCTCTTCACCCCGTGGATTACAGTCACAGTTTTTGTTATGTCTCAGCATGCAATTCCAAAATGCAAAATCTTCACTCACGAACAAGCAGTAGCTTGACATATTTATAGATGAAAGACCTTGAATTGCTGTAAATAGTACTTCCACAAAGCAGGTTCACCTATCCTAAACATTTGATGTACTAAATGTTTTGTACCTTACCTAAAATATTGAAATTGATAAATAATATTCTCTAGTTAAATAACTCAATGAACTCAACGTTGCACACTTACTAAACATTCAAGAAACACTCGAAGTTGACTGCATGAGCGGAGATTGTACTCGCCAACGAACAATGAGTTAGGTGTAGGTATTCAGTATTTATTTACTGTTCCGAGATTTTAATTTTAACTTTCGAAGTATTGCAAACAAAAGAAGTAACACGAACTTTGGTTATGTGTAAGTTTAACGTACTGAAACTAATCGTGAAACTAATATTTAAATTTGTTAAGAATTTTTAACTTTCAAAACCGAAGTGCCTACGGCCCCCTATTTCTAGCAGTCTGGAGTGATTTTATTAACTTTTACTAATTATGAAATATAATAAATAGGTTATAGTTACCTTACAATACGGCTATAAAAGTAATTTTTTGCGTATCTGAACATTTCTTCCGAGGTTAAGACACTTAAAACGTACAGGTCTTAAATAAATATTGGATGCTAAAAGTAAAGACAATAGGAAACATTAGCTTGTCCTGCGTTCTAAAGAGACTCTGGGAGCAGGGTAGCTGCTGTTTGAATACCGTATCTATTTACATATACGCGTACACGAGTTGCATATTTTAAACAGCAACGTGTTAGCCTCTTCTTTGTTGCATTCTGTGAGTCATTCAAGCTTATATTATTTTACTACGATAGCAAATATAAATTTCCAACATAAAAATATCAATTTAAGATTCCATAACGTTAGAGAGAGACAGATCAGTATAAGTTGTTGAGGTCGAGCGACGAACTCCCAGTCCCCGCGGCCACTGCGAATATGAAGCAGCAACTACGAAAGGGTGTCTGGTGATGTGATTAGTTTATTTTAACTATCCATTTCGATAATATCAATTTAGTTTAATTAAATAACTCAGTATTACTTTGTTTATTACTAACATTTAATTATATCCTTAGAAATCAAACACATTACATTCAAAATACATTTCAATAATTTCAAACGTAGTGTAATATTTTTATTTAAAAAAAGTTGCATTTAATTATTTTCTCGCATGCTAATTTCAACATTATAGTTGATTTTACATTGTGGGAATATCTGAATTGCGTCATGTTTTCAAATTTTCTGCATCGACGTTCGTTAATTTAAAATACAGATTTTTACTAATTAATTGGCCATACTGTAGAGTAGTTTTTACAACGACGGGTGATCATTCATGTGACCCATTGATATTATTTACCTCGTGATAACTAGTGGCATATTTCAGAGTCAAACACAACTTTTGTGAAAGTGATTTTTTTTTACTCCATGAAGCTGTACTCTCAGTGACGTGAATTGTATTTTTAAATGTGACGACACTAATCATATTTTGTGTGTACACATTTCGTTCCACATGGACCATTACTTTTTCCACTATCAGTAAATGCTTAACTCAGTGTGGAGTATAACCAAATTTTCTTAAAAAATTCAAACTTTAAGACGGTTGCGAATCGTATTGTACAAGTTTGGTATATAATGTTTATTTTATCCACGTTATAAATGTATGTATCTTTACATTTATAAACAGTTGTAGTAATCATAAATGCACGTATCTTTACATCTACAAACAGTTGTAATAATCACAATTGAAAAGCAATATTCTTGTCTCGTATTTCAGTTTCTAACTAAGGGATACGTCGTTGCTAAAATGCGGTTTATGTTTTGTTCTTGGTTATAAACTCTTGTTTCAGTCGTGTATGTGCAAATAAAAATAGGAAATTGACATATGAACATTGATACAATATCATTCCGTTCGGTATTTAATTTGTTGTCCGTAGACATTTGTAATGACCGTCTGTAACCTGTATCCAAGAACATTTATTCATTCAGATTAATTATAGTCGTATTTCAATTTAGTAAAACATTAAACACATTTTTAACTATACTAAAGAAAATGACTTTCTATATTTAATGAAGTTAAAGCTACTTGTAGTATTTGACACGTTTTTGAATAATTTCCATGCTTTTAAACTGTAATTACAGACGTGTATAAGCAGTACTTAATCAGGAATTCACATGTTAAGCTACGCTAAAAATATTAGCGAAGCAAGGTTGGTACTTACATTGCCATCCTCGTTATTTGCTCAGGCGTCGGTGTCGTTCAATTTCTCATGTATAACTGCAGTTGCTAACTTATTAAATAGGAACTTTAAAACAATTTTAATCAAACAATACCTTTTTAAGTTATTCAACTGAACGAAGTTCTGTAGTAGTTCCCGATTTCAATATTTTAATAGTCGTGTATAAACAATATTGCAGAAGTTATACACACACATTTGATTCTGAAAAGTGACGAACAAATGTATCGATAATTGAACATATGGACCTCGGGCCTTTGCACATGCCGTATCTTAAGTACAGTTACATATATTTTCAACTTATACATAATAACAGATTTTCTCAACCAATAACTTTTCGTGACGCCGTCAACAGTTCGTTTGTCGTTGCAGTTAGTATTACTTCTTGTTTATTACATTTTACTAAGAGTAACCATTGCACTTTCACAAATTTGTTGATTTTTTGTCTATTAATTTCAATACGTAGATTTAGGTGCCGTAGGCCCTAACAGTCGTGATTCTGCAAATCGATTGTGTTCATACTTTACTAAGTGTAACTTCCACAATTTCTCGCAATGATGATAAGAAAATATATGTTTTAAAATTTATTTACATTTTTTTCTATTTAAGTCTATTGAAATATGGTCATTATCTCTTAAAACACTTATTAAATGCATTTTTACGCAGTGAATGTCAAACACCTCCACATAATCAGATATTTATATATTACGAAAAACAGTAATAAATCAGACTGAGTACGCTAAAACACATTATGACACTTGAAGACATCATTAACGATAGACACAGAAAAAACAGATTGCTTACAGAGAATTTTATATCTGTAAATTTGTGTAAGATGTCACTTAGTCTAAGAGTGCGAGGTTTCTTGGTTAGTTGTACAGTCGCAAACCGAGACATGGTGGTCTTTACTACAAATTCTTTGAAGAGTGTATGTAACTAATTCAAAGTGGATATTGACTGTTTGTACACTGTCCTTGAAGTTGGGAACGTAAATCTAGGATCGACTGAAAACCTGAAGAACACAGTGTGGTGTTTCACACGCAATGCAATACTAAGATACCTTCTTCTTACGTAAAAGTTATAACTCGTATAAAGCATGCGTAGAAACGTCTATCGCCATACCTTAGCGAGACTCCATGGTGTCAACTCTACTCCGGGTAGTTCTACTTGCATGCGCCCTGTTGTTGGCAAGCATTTCATCGCATCGTTGATGCATAAACATGTGCGAGTAATATTGAAGAACATTTTAAAAGAAAGGACTAGAAGAAAGGTATTTGTGACTGTTCATATTTTTGTAGCTTTTTAAAGTGTACTGTTTTTTAATACTTGTAAGAGTTTTAATGTGGGACATTGTGGGTAATATAACGGTAAAGTACATATATAAAATGGTATCGAGACTTTTATTTCTAGGTGCGGTTTAATTTTACGTTTCGTATATTAGAATTAAAAATTAATAATACATAAAATGTAAATAACATATTTGAGAAATTTGTTATACTAAATACAAAAAGTAGTCGGTAAAGAGTGTAGTTAGGTGAAAATTGTATTTAACATAATTTATAGCAGTAAGTCGATGTGCAGAAATAATTAAATCAAACACTGGAATAATTTAATATGTAGCAATATAACAATTTACGATAAATACACGATGTTTTGGTTGAAAATAGCAATTTTACGGAAAAAACGCTAAAAAAAATAATAATTATCGAAGCCAGTGACATCAAGTCGGCGCCACAAGAAACACTAATCTAATAATCCATCAATTAAACAATGTACCTCTGGATGTGGATGTACTAAGTATTACGTAAGAACCATTAAATAAATAAAATGTCGTGGCCTCCACTAAGGTTAATTCTGCTACAGGCTGGAAAGAAAATGTGTTTTCTTGTGGGAGAGTTTGGCACAGGAAACATTTCTGCAGCTAGTTTCGTTGCTATCGCTAAGGGACCAGAGAAATACGAAACCCTAGTAAAATTACATTTAAATAAGCTTGGCATTAACATAAGTCATTTAACATAATTTTAAAGTGAAAATAAACCATGGTGGCGTTTTAAAATAATAACTTAATGTAACTTGAAATTCAGGAAAACACTGTTATTGGTAATTTTACAACCCCTTACCGATACCAGTGCTCAAGCGGCAAAAATTTCCTCTGTGACAAACTTTTAACATTGATATTTTTAACCTGTAGTAGAATTAACATTACCTCCATACAAAACCGTTCCTAAAATGTCCAAGATATCGCCCTCCAGTTACCAATAGTATAATCAACGTCATTTGAAATCGTAAGTAGGGAGAATGTCAAGATAGTCGCTAGAAGTGACAAAAAATACGAAGCCTTTCGAGTATTATTTTAATTCATACACATATACATAGGCCTACATACATACGTACATACGTAGATACACACATACGTACACATATGCATAAATACATACGTACAAACATACGTCAACACATACATTCATACATATATCCACATACATACATACAGATGGTTTTGAATTCAAGAATTGTTTTGAGTTTTAAGGGATTTTTCTAAATTTAAAAATTTGGGTTACGTTAAATGCCAAGGTCAAAAGGTAAAGGTCTAAAGTCAAAGACAAAGTTCAAGTTCATTCAATATTCCGGCCGGCCCAATTACCTACCGCGTCTCCTTCCACAGAAGATACGAAATCATACTTCTGAGGAATTGTTCTAGATAGGAAATATTTAAACGTAAGTGTAGTTATTAAATATTATGAAATGATTAATATAAGTCAACTATTTATATTTTAGTACAAGAAAATAAACCCTACCCAATAATAAAGTAGCTCGTGAAAGTATAAATATTTTTCCAGATGATTTTAATATTTACATTTTTAATTCAGTTGAGGAAATCCGCAGACCTGTCACAAACTCTAATGATAATAGTTTACCCATGAATGAACTGTATTATAATCATCAAAAACCAGATAAATTTGTACTCTATCTTATAACACCTGATGATATATTGAAAATCGTTAGTAATTTCAAATCTTAAAATAGTTGCGATATATATGATATTTCTAATATTCTGATCTCTAAAATTATTGGCTGTATTTCATACCCCTTTTCTATATGCCTGAACAGTTGCATTGTGGAGGGAGGTTTTCCCAATGTATTTAAGATCTCCAAGGTTGTGCCTATTTATTAAAAGGGAGACAAAGCCTTACCAGCTACCTATCGTCTCATAACTCTGACTCCAATTTTTCCCAAAATTTTGGAATCTGTTATATATTCACAATTGATTAATTATTTTGAACAAGCTCATATAATCAGTGAATCTCAATTTGGTTGTAGAAGAGTTATGCCCACAATAGATGCTGTAGATTCTTTGTTAACTAAAATTTACAATGCTTTTGAGCCGAATAAATATACTAATGTGACATTTTGTGATTTAAGCAACGCTTTTGACTGTGTGGACCATCACAATTTACTCTATAAATTGAGTATGTATGGTATTAATGGAGTTGAACATAAACTGTTCGAGTCATATATTGAGGGTCGTATGCAAGTAGTCTGTATTAACGGTACTAGATCCAGCATGGGTAATGTAACTTGTGGTGTTCCCCAGAGATCAATCCTTGGGCCTTTGCTGTTTTTATTGATGATTAATGGTTTGCCATCTTGTTTGACTGCTGACACAATTTTGTATGCTGATGATACAACTTTCTTAAATGTAAGCGACGATTTTTCTTATCTTTCTGAACTAGCCAAAACAACCTTGTTACAAGCTGATTCTTGGTTCAGAGATAATGGTTTTTTACCTAATGAAAATGAAACCAATAATCTGTTTTGCTATTTAAAAAGTATACCTGATAATGTGGTGAATTTTAGTCAAAAGTTTTTAGATATTTGGGTAGATTGTAAACTATCCTGGAAACCGCATATTGTGAAGTGTTCAGCCACTTCCCCATCTTGGTTAAATCTTTAAAAGGTGTTTTTATTTTTTTATTTAAATTTATATTATGTAAATATTTCTTAACAGGCTATATGCCATTTTCAGGGTGAGTCTGTCAGGTGTCCGGTATGATACAACAGAATTCAATAACCTAGTAATTGGGGACATGTTAATTTAAATTCACC
>PNEQ01047532.1:0-11236 GCA_003012365.1 Medauroidea extradentata
CTGGAATAGTTTTCCCTTTGTAGTTCTGGTGTTCCATCCCTTTAACTTTTGCCTTTTTGATAGTATTGCATTTATATGATTGTTCGTGTCGTAATCCTCTTTTTCTCTTTTTGGCTGGACTTGGACATTCACTTGTTGCTTCCATTATTGCACAGTGTCGTGACTGTTTTCACTGTCAGCTGTTGACTATTAAGGCATATATATATATAGACGTAATAGATGTAGCAGCATGGCTATTTAATATTGTGTGTTCGATTCACTCTCTCGTTTTGACCATTATTTATCTTCATTTCAATCACAAGTCATTTTAGAAAGGGTACATGTCCATGGACAAGTGCCTTTTCAATACTGCCTGCCGAATCTCTCTTATAATGGCCATCACTTACTGATACTTGGAAGTGTGACATGTGCCCTTTCTTTGCAGAAATGGTGTATTATGATCTAAGGATTCGTTCTATGCAATAATCAGGCTTTCGCTACTTTTGGACTAATGCCCTTTCTTAAATGACCGATTCACACACACACACACACACACACACACACACACACACATATATATATATATATATATATATATATATATATATATATATATATATATATGTGTGTGTGTGTGTGTGTGTGTGTGTTTATATCCCTGTTGACTATTGATTCGTTAGAAAGGGCGAGGGTATATCCGCTTTAATTTCTGTGCACAGCTATTTTACCTTCGCAAGAGGCCCTATCTTGTAATATGTGACAATTTGCACTTTGTAATATATGGATTCCTGTCTTGGTCCTGTTGGTGTTCCAGGGAAACACACCGAACAGCTTTCCACTTAACTCCCAGACTGCAGATAATTTAAAAACCGTTAGGTTTTTTTTTCTCCAGAAAACTGTTGCGGCTTTCTTAGGTAGACTCCAGGCTCAAGCAGACACCCCAATTTTGCACTTGAAGCAAATTAGCTGAAAATATTGTCATAAATGGAGCTAAAAACACATTTACTGAGAGAGAAATGAGAATTCAGTTAAGGAAGTTATAAATGAATCAAATTACCTTCAATGAACATTTCATCAGGTGAAATTGATGAAGAGTAAAAGTGGTAACTGAAAATCAAATAAGCTAAAACTATTAGTAGTTTTAAATTTACGGAACCATTTTCTAAATAAGAAAAGAAAAAAAGACAGACTTACTCGTAAAAAGCTCTTATTTAAAGAAAACGTAGAATACCTATTCAGTTTCTGTTTAAAATAATAAGCATCCAATTTAATATATTTTTCAGAATTTTTAACGAATTATCTCTACATAGCTGTCAAAACGGGGTGAAATACTGATATCGCAAAATCCCCCTAAATGTCTAAATACATATAACACATTTTTGCTTCGGATGCCAAGACAGAAGTCACTGGGATTTAGCTGTATTAGAATCTTGAGAAACGTGTGACTGAGTTGTTTTCTTCCAACTTACTGTATAAATCATAAGTTCAACTGAAACCTGCTTGTTTGTCAGGGAGCCATAGCTGGCTACGCTGCCACCCTTTAAAATTAAATCATGTAACATATCATAACGTGGTGAAAGTAACTTCAATATTTTTAAAGTAGAAAAATGCACCACGTTACATTTTCGAAGTCATGTGGTCCGTGCGCTAGTTGTTAGTCCTTGGAGTTTATGCATTTTTCGCCCTCAGCGACATTGACGCTATAACAAGGTAGTAACAAACTCTTCATAGCTAAAGCGTCATTGCGCATGGAAAGTGTCAACCTTGTTGCCGAGGTCGTTGTAACGTTCATGTCTGTACGGACGCCAAACGCATACCAGTGTGTTACAGTGAACTAATGTGCTGCCTGTCGTCCCTACATAGGCGCATCATAACAATTATTATACTTTCATTTGCACTGAGATATAACTACTTACGACTGTTCAACTTCCATATTTTTTTTCTGAGCGTTAAGAGCGTTCCGGAGGAAAAAAATGATAACTTTATGTTTGTATGAAACAGTGTTAGTTTTGTAGATGTTACATGAGAGTACAATATCCTGTTACAAATAAATCTAGCTCAGAGAGTTTACCCATAATGGCATTTCAAAGTCAAAATGTGCATGTTTTTAGTTCATTCACTTCTCGAAAACCAATCGACATAATTACACGAAATAATTCACAGTGAAAGTACATGTCACTGGTTAAGGCTTTACATATATACAATCACAATACAAGGTGTTTCTGTAGTTAAAAACAATTTCCAAATGTAGCAAAAAAAATCCAAATTTCAGAAATTTTTAAAAATACAAAACAAACGCTTTGAAGGATTTCATTTCGAGAATATTTAGGTAGCTGCTACTTTTTAAAGGATACACAGGCTTTGAAAATGGCATGAAATAATGGAAAGTTTCTTGTAAAATTCCACGTAGTCTTGCATGACTACCGACGTGAATACTTGTGAGGACAGTTTAGCCAACTCCTGGACGATTTTATGAAAACTTTGAAAATTGGTCATTTGCCATATTATGTGGACGGTTAGCTTCAAGTTAGCAATTTCAACCAACCAGAATGGTATTATCTGTCCTAGTGAAGACATTCGTTATTTGTGTTATTTTGTTTTGAAGAGACCATGAATGCATGGTCTATGAATAAACAACCGCATTAAGTGAAAATCATACTTAATATAATATGTTTCGACGTTACCAGGTTTTTTTCTGGAAATATTTTTTTCTTTACGTTTCCTCATCCATTAGTTATAGTAATCTTCCCGTCGTTCTTTATCTGATGATAATTGAAGAGCACGGGGAGAGATATTGGTAACCCACAATGTATTAGAACGGAGCAATGCAAATTTTATAGACAAGGTACAATTCGACAAATCAATTTAATGAAAATCATCATTGTTTATACATTATCTATTTTTAGTTACTGCAGTACAAAACCAATGAAATACAAAAAACTACACAATAATAAAAACAGTATGACTATTTTGTTGGTGTAATAAGCTATGAAAGCGTGGTCTGCAATAAAATAATTTACGCTGTGCTGCCATTTGTGTTCATAGTGCTTAATCTCTATTTTTAAAAATGTACTTAATAAGATTACCATTGTGTTCCTGCATAAAACTTAAATATTCAAAAACTCTTTGAATTATTTCTGCTGTAATTACAATTAACTGATTTTCTTGCATTTACTTGTGCTGCAGCAAGTATCATGCTACATATTATTTTAGAGAAATTTTTATAACTACTTGAATGAACAGGTTTCATAGAATATTTAAGCACAGCTTGTACATAGTGTTTTGGAATAAAGACTGGCAATGCAGAATATGTTATTATACCTGTAACACTTTCGAAGATGGCATTTATACAAAGAAGCGACTATTGATAAAAGTCGTTCACTGATAAACTGTGCATGTGGTTTTGTGCAAAAAGAATAAAACGAGTAGGGTTATTCACATGTGAGTTCCCAATCTGCACACAAGCGAGAGGCATTTGTAAGGACACCAGATCTTGGTAAAACTATTTTTGCAACAACTTGTTTGAATGGCTTACGCACACGTAAGCTGTCATTGTTGCTGGCAAAGTGGCTTTGAGCAGAGACTTTATTCATTTAACCGTGTCATTCAGAGAATAAGGTTACTGTGATATCACGCGTCTGTAATTTTCGAGTAGAACTACACGATGTTTGAGAGTTAAAAACATCCTATCACTAATCATGAAGCATAGCTGCAGATGTGCACGCCAGCCATTGAAACAAGTTGTTGCAAAATACTTCCACCAACATCTGGGAACCTGGGTATGTATTCGGATCCAAGATTTCCGCGAAACGATTCCCAGGATAGACGAATTTCGAAACAGTTCAGCTTGTGTCAACTTCAATCACTGGATGATTTCAACTCATCGGCTTCTTAGGTGTCTCTATCTGGCAGTCATATGTGACGCAGATACGTAGTTATGACATAATTCGCTAAAATGACAGCATAACTTAACGATGGTATTAAGTGATCAAATTTCGAGCAGGTAATGGAGGTCTGTGCCAAGTAACTATATTATATTCGTTAAACTTTAATTAATATATTTCCTTTCCTACTTGATCCATTATGTCATATAATATGTTATTAAAATACAATAAATCTCTAGTTATATATTGAAAAAATACAGCCCGTTTATGACGAACAGGTATTTGAGACACCTCAAAATGATTGTTAAAAATGTCCTTGTAAGACTGCTTTGCCTCAAAGTATCCTGAATCTAAAAACAGAAATTTGAAAAACATTCGTTTCACTTAACCCCAGATTTTCCACAGATGAAATAACACTAACGTGGATTGAAATCACATAGTGAAACTACTATGAAAACCTAGTGCTCCGCGAATAAAGAGTGAATTTGGTGTTCTTAATAAAAAGAGTAAAACGGCATGCAAGGACTTCATTTAAGCGCAGCGGGTAGGTTTCAATAGTCAGCTTCTTGGCGATTGTCTGTTAGAAGTGGTTAAAATAATTTTTATCATTTGTGAGACCGGCTGGAATCATGTTTAGTTACAGAGTATTCCATGTGAAACAAAATTAACTTCGATACATTGTCACACTATATAACATTTTTATCGTATTTTTTTCCAAAACTTGTGACTCTTAAAACCGTTTCTGTAAAATCTACATGAAAGTAATTGGAAATATCCAGAACCGGATTTAAAATATTCATAAACATGTCTGTACCGATAGATTACATTTCTGATGAATTTCTTGTAAATTTTACGGTAGTTATTCTGAGTACCTATTAAAACATGGGAAAGTAGTGGTTACGTTGTTTTGTAAAAGTAAAAATATATATATCAGCGTGGTTAAAAATGCTACCTTAAGGGCGCCGCCTACCACGCTCATCAGATGCCTTGTAATGAACGGAGAAATACGATTTTTAAAATAAAATTTTCCACATTCTCCAGTTGTGCCAATACACGAAATGAAAACTTTCTTTGGATATGGAGGGACGTAGGTATAATTGTTAAAACACCACGCTCGTTTAAAAACCACTGTTTTGATGCTCTCCAACATAGCTAAAAACGGCATTTTTCAGTACTAACAGGACGTATGTAAAACTTAGAAACGGGCACTGAACTTTGCTACAGAATTTCCACCATCAATAAAATTACATCGTCACACTTATGGTCCCATAGTAAAAATGGATCGGCGGGAATCTTTGACGCTAGTTCAGCGCAGAGGTGGCTTAAGGGTGTTCAAGTGCGATAAAATAATTATTTTTTTATGAAATATTGTAAGTATTGTATACGATACTTGTGAGTACATTTTACTCTTACGAAATCATTTTAGACGAGGCGTCAGTCAAAATTTGCTTGTTACACTGCCATGCAAATAGTGAAAACCAACTGACCTGCTTAAACAAAATAATTCACTGTGAACTTACATCCCATGAGCTATGCAATAAAACGTTAAAAAACTCAAAACGTAATGTTTTGAATTTTAAAAAAATCGCAAAAGTTAAGTAAAACGTTGCAAATTCAGCGATTTTTAAAAATACAAAAACATTTTGCGGTATTTCTTGAAATGTTTTATTACTTAACACATATTATGTTATTTAATTGTGAATGATTTCACATAAGTAAGTCATGACTTTATCGCACTTGAACACCCTTAAGACACGCGGTGTGACCCTTAGGTTATAACATTTGAATGAAAGTGTGCTGAGCTACCATTCAAATTTTATAACCTAAATGTCAACAGTGAGTAAACTTTAATGCAATTTCACGTGGACATCATTATTTTTAAATGTATTGTAAGCCAATTCCTTTACTCAGGGCTACAATATCTTGGAAAAAATTTTTCTGGAAATATCCCTCGCTTATGGTCGAGCAAACATTCACGCTGCACAGACGTTTTTTTTTTTTTTTTGTTAACTGAAACAATTGAAATTGTTGGTACTGACTTTACTAAATATTTTTGTACTTACAGGAAAAATATATACCGCCATTAAAATATTATGGTCACCAAAATATAATTTTGTGTTTACCACAAACTAATGTGGCAGGAAAAATGTACTACAGAATGTTTCAGTGTGGAAGTGGTGTAAGCATAGCTACGCAACGCAGGGTGGCGCCCTCTCTTCGGCATGAGCAATAAAAGCGCTAGGCGGCATTCCAGCCAGCAGGGCGTGATAACCAGCGCTGTCAGTGAGGACGGCATCTCGCGTGCATCTCGGGGCGGAGGCTGTGCAGAGGTCTGGCTGGACCACTGCCGTTGATTGCAATCTGGCGCCGCGCATGTCGAGACGTACGGTATTCCTCTCGACCCGGTAACTACTACTGCAGTCTGTTCCTTAGTCAACTTGCTGGGGTTATGCAGCAAGGAACCAATACACAGGTCAAAGGAACTGAGATATTAGAGGTAAAAGTTTACGGTGTGTATATACACTGTAAACATAGTTTGTACATTTCCCACACGTGCGTATAGGAGCGCAAAGGAAGTAGGTGTGGTATAATGGTTTCCCAGGTATCCATGGTAGCACTCATATTTTTTTTATTTTTATAAATAAGTCAAATGTATACTGAAGTTACTAGACTTGTATTGTAACAAGTGTAGAAGTTTGCATATTTACAAGGCGGAAGTATGGTAACTGTCCCATTCGGCATTTAGGTTAACTACTCCCTAAACATTTTAGGAAGTTTTTTTACAGTGTAAACTTCGTGTGAACAACTTTTCTAGGATCTTATTTTCCTTAGAATATTATGATTAAATACTCCACCTTTTTCTCGACTTATTTTGAACATTTTTCTACTAGTTGGTATGATTTATGACCAAATAAATTACTTAACTCCAACCAGTTGAACTCTTCCAGAGTCATCTTTGTTAGAAGGCCAATTCTTCTGATGTGAAGTGAAGAGATTTTGGTCAGCACTTAACATCTAGGTCTTTAGCTCTGGTGAGGGGTGAAACTGGAGATCCACGAGAAAAGCCCCTGGCAAGCGGCATCGTCCAGAAAGATTCCCCCATGCGAATAACCGGGGACCGACCCAAGCAGGAATCGAAATCGGATCGCCTTGGTGGGAGGCGAGTGCTCTAGCCACAGAACCAACAGCGGCCTGTCCTTCGATGTGGCCACCCTTCCACAAGGGTTGTTTTAATAGCGCTGTGAACTCGTTTGAGTTAAAGCATCCATTCACGTACCATGAATCAAAGCTGCAGAAGTGCACATAAAGCATTGAAACTAAATGATGAAGAAATATTTTAGCTACCAACTCGTGGTTCTAATCATCGCTAGAAAAATTGTTATTTCGGTTATTGATTCTAGTTCATGTTTACCGTCAAGAACTTCACTGCCCCTTTTCTGCTGAGAGGACAGCTGTTTGATACACCTTTGACGACTGCATTCCAGTCATATAATAATAAAGTAATACTGGGGAATAGAATAGCATGTGCTACCTGCCTGTACTGGTAGAATACAATTTATATTAGACTTTGGCCAGTGCTTGTATAGGACCGAAATGTCAGATGAAAACGCGAAATACTCATTCCTCTGCACACCGCTCCTATGCGCAATGCGAAAATCTGGCTCGCTGTATTTCCGCTGTAGCTATGGAATTATGAGACCGTGCTGTGACATTATAAATTTATTAGTGACAAATTAGTACCAAAGTACATCGCAGAATCTTCGATTATTTCTGTTTTTGTATCAATCTGATCAGTAGATTACGTGATATTGATATATCTGTGCGTAAAACAGTCAACTCTGTTGGGGGACTTGAAATTATATTCTTCTATACTGTAAAGTACTTCAAAATTATTTTCTGAAGTGTGTATTCTTTTTCGCAGACAGAAGCATTGTGAACCCATGCAATAGTTTCCAAAGTAAATGTGGACTTCACACTCGCAGCAACGCAGTTCGAAACCAGTGTGGGCAGGCCATTAACCTGGCTGTCATGTGTAACCAATGCACGTGTGTTGTGGAGGGCACAGCCGTGCCACTGAAGAATTAGTTCCACGCCTTTTACACGCCACACTGGCAGCGCGTTGCTCCGACAAACTCTTATTTGTGTACAGTCACAACCAAGTTCCATCTCACCCCAGCTTCATCACTACTTCTGAGGACGGCTTTCCGTTATTGCCGATCATGCACTGAATATATGTTTTATCCTTTCCTTCTGAAAGCGATATTGTGAAAGGTGACTGAGCTACACTTAATATATTTTTACATGTTAATCCCTATTCTTGCTTTCGAGAGAGCTCACGAGTAGGATGCGCCGTCAAGCACTACTTACATATCTACCTACTAGACCTCGCGGAGAACGGGAGCCCTTGATGAAGGCGGGCGAAACTTGATCGGTTGTTTTCCCCAACTTGTTTTCGTGGACTTTCACTGGTTGCGTGGTGTTTTCATCGGCGCTGGGAGGTGGGAGGGCTGACTTGCAACATCGCACGGCAGCAGCGGCGCCACCGCGGCACTGGGCCAAGGTTTCCGGGCCAGCAGCGGCGCGGGTGTCCTTTGCCGCGCAGATTCCAGAATGTGGTCCGGCACCTTCAGCAGCCTCTCTCTCCTCGCCCGACATCGGCCACCTCCGGCCACCTGATATTTCCCTCCGCCTCTTGCCTTCCGGGACGTAGTTACGTCCGTATTGTTTCAGAGACCACCACCAAATATCACACTTCGACCGCCATCTCTGGGGCCTCTCTTCCTATCAAGTCGCCGAAGACATGGGAGTCGATTCCTGTAGGCATTCCCAACATCCGTCATCTCGTCGAAGATGTGGAAGTCGATAAACGTCAATTCATGTGGTCTTACGCTCCAGTTTTCGTCCCCAGCATTCGTCACCTCGTTGAAGTCACGGATGTCGAATGATTTTAATTCATGTGGGCTAATGCTTCAGTGTTTTCATTCTCGTTATTCATCACCTTGTTGAACATTCGAACGTCAATAGACGTCGTTTTCTGTTGGCCCATGTATTTCGGTTTTAATTGCCCTCTTCCGTCATCTCTTCGAATTTACAAGGAAACCGATAGAAGTAAATTCTTGTAGGTTTACGGGAATGTGTTGATAACCCGTATCGTCATGTCGTAGAACATGTGAAAGACAATATGTTGATTCCTATGGGTCTATGACCCTGTTTTCATTTCTCGTTTTCGTCACCTCGTCGAAGATGTGAAAGGCGATAGAAGTCAATTCCAGTGAGTCTAGGTCCCTGTATTAATTTCTCGCATCCATCACTTCGTCAGATACGTGGAAGTCGATAGATCTATGCGAGTCTATGCTCCAATTTCAATTCCCTGCATCCGTCCCTTCACTGAAGATGTAGAAGTCTCTGTACAACTATTTTTAAGTGCCTATGTTCAAGTTTTCAATCATATACGAACGCAGGATTAGATCTAGACTCTGGCTTGGTACGAGGGAGAGGGGTTTCCATGCTCACATCGTATGGATGTAGTTCTAGGTTTCCAATTCGCTATTGCAAGTAGGACTCTCTATTTTAATGATTTTGGAAACCTGTAGTAAAGTAATGTAATAAAATACATACCTATATAATTTCAAGGTATTTAAATTCAGATTTGACGACCTTTCACAGTACAATTTTATGTGAATGTGAGGGTGTTAAAACAAACCAGAGCTCTATTACCTCCCTTCTGGATCTGCCCAAGCTAGAACTGCTTGCGGCACTGTTTGAAATACGCTGTTAGCAGACCCACTCACAGGGAAGCTGAAGATGATAAAGGGTAAGCAGGGACATTTGACCGGGTCTTGGTTCTTAGAGAGTCTCTTATTTTAGATACAGTCTTCATATTTGTAAGAAATAAAATGATTTCAGAAACGACTCATGGGTCGTTGCGTGGTAGGGCTGCAGACAGTAAGAACTGTTGTAATCAACCGTTAAGTGAAACCCCAGATTTTGGTGAAAAGATTTTCTGACCGATTTGTTGAAATTCCTTATGTGCAAATCTGTAGCTCTGCTTAAGGTACCACTATACCCCTGACGAAAAAATTCTCGGCTTTCAAGTTGTAATATTAGTTTTAGAGTGTAAATAAAAATGTTTGGTTGTAGAACCAATTTATGTACATGGTGTATATTTTAAAGTGTTTGCGCTAAATTTGTATTATTTGATAAATGTAATTCATTAACAGTAACAGAAAAAATTACTATATTATTTTTTCCATTACTGTTTAAACATTGAATTTAACGCACAAAAAAAAAACTTAGCGCAGAAATGTCAAAGAAAATACACATTACATTGGTTTTATAAGAAAACATTTTTTATTTATGCTCTAAGGCAAATATTAAGTCTTAAAAGCAAGGATTTGTGCGCCAGTGGTATAGTGGAATCATAATTTCTAGTGACCGGATGTTTTTAACACTCGCATGTCGTGACTCGCAAATCACAGGCGTGTAGTGTAGCTGTAACCTTATTCTGATTGGACCAGTCACACGAGCGACGCCTTTGTAGAAAGAAACGCTGCTAATAATCACGATACCGAGTTGCAGATGTGTGCGTACATAAAGCAATGAAGATGTGAATGGCGATAGAAGTCAATTCCTGTGTGTCTAGGTCCCTGTATTAATTTCTCGCATCCATCACTTCGTCAGATACGTGGAAGTCGATAGATCTATGCGAGCCTATGCTCCAATTTCAAGTCCCTGCATCCGTCACTTCATTGAAGATGTAGAAGTCGCTGCACAACAATTTCTAAGTGCCTATGTTCAAGTTTTCAATCGTATACGAACGCAGGATTAGACCTAGACTCTGGTTTGGTAAGAGGGAGAAGGGTTTCCATGCTCGCATCGTGTAGATGTAATTCTAGATTTCCAATTCGTTATTACAAATATGATTGTCTATTGTCTATAGGTGCATAAACCATTTCACAAAAATCTTGGATCTCTACCAGTGTCCATGAAAGTTTGCTGGTTACTTAATATTTTGTCACTTGTTACCAATAAGCGGTACCTGCAGACCAGCGTCGCACTTGCTGTACATCCCTGCCTGGCAACAACCCACGAGTTGCCACTGAATGAGTAAATGTTATCATGACATATTACAGTATTGAGTTAATAGTGAAAGCACAAAAAATCACGCGACGTGATTAAAAAACTTTCAGTTTACAATTTATATTTATTCCATGTGAGAGAGATATAGATCTTCATAACTTAAAATGGCCTGGGAGTTGGAATACCACATATTTTTTGGGACCACCAAATAATAAGTGCTACTCATCGATTTCTTTTTTACTGTAACATCCTATTCAAGCATAATTGTGCCCTAAGTAATGTGCAACATCACA
>PNEQ01047532.1:11336-53506 GCA_003012365.1 Medauroidea extradentata
AAAAAAAAAAAAAAAAAAAAAAAAAAAAAAAAAAAAAAAAAAAAAAAAAAAAAAAGGAACAGTGTAAACATATGGTTACCTTAAAATTTTGACGCGTGGCGCAAACTCAAATTCTAGGTTTCGTAGACTACTAGTTAAAAGAATTTTGTATACAAGGACGAGAAAATATTGTTCGAGATTGAAAAGGTTTGATGTACTCGAGAATGTGAAAGCACTGAGATACATTGCCTCCTGTCTAAAGAAGTTCCGGGTTTAATCCCAACGCCAACATGCGAAATTAATTATTTGGTCAGCGGGGCTGACCTACCTTTCTCCAGGGGAAGACAACAGCATCCTTACTCTCATTGAACGAGCCGCTGCCGACATCCGTCGGGAGAAAATACATTTTGCTAGCGACCAATTGTCCACTTTTGGAAACGTTTGATACTTTCTAGTTTCTGTCTTTCTACTACGCACTTCTATAAAAAAAATGCAAGTTGACAATGTAATGTGTCAATTATAATCATGCGACCATAATATGACTGTTGCTGTTAATCTTTTTGATGATTTTAAACGCGTAAAATAAATCCGAAACTAATTTATGTAACGGCTGACATAAACCGTGCTTAATAATTTCATTACTTTAGTATCAATATTACACTAATACATAGCATCACAATATTTAATTTTTTACTCGAAAGTAAAGCATACTACCACATAAAGTTGTGTAAATAAACGTCTGCTGATAAAATATCTAATCGGCAAAAAAATATCATCGAATTTTGACGAGTAGTTCAGGTTTTATTGACGATGGAGTATTCCAGTTGTCCGCTCGACATGCCTTTAATATTTGTTTAGACTGTACACACTGTAAACTTCACTTGTATTAAAACATTGTGTGCTAATATTGTGCACAATATTATTCAAAGTAAAATTTTGGAGAGATGCCATTTAAAACTTTACCAAATCTCAATACTCCTAGTGGATGCTGCGACTACAGTTAACATTTTAAACTTATAAACCACTCTGAAAATATACCTACACGATCAGCGGTGTTTTTGGTAAATTGAAATGTATTTGTTTATTATATTTACGGTAGCTTCTTCATTCTAGTCTGTTGAAGATGGCTCTCTAGGAAGGAAAACTTTCCCGCATAACTCCCACAAATGGTATAGATATTCAAGTGAAACGCTTAACATGACTGAACCTAACTTGGAAATTAGTTTCTACCGCTGTAAGAACCTACAAATATAAGTGTACAGAATCTGCAGACATAAAAGGTAAGTATGACAAATATAACTTTGCAGGGGTATGGCTAGAAATTAATTTCAGAAAGGGTTTTACTGATTTTAATTGTTGTCATTTGTTTGGTTAAATATTATGTCACACACACGCAACACACATGAGGAACACGTGTTCGGCATCGCTGCTGCCGGTGTATGACAGTACCGCTCTCCTGTACCTGATCCCGAAGACTTACCAGGAGGCACCATGCTGTTCTTTACGCTGGGAGGGTCGTCAGTCCTCTCCAGTCATTCTCAGACGGCCAGAGTTCACCATAGCCGGGCAGCCAAAGCACAAAGCTGACAGGGTAGTTGAATACCACTGAGAGAAGGAGACGCGCTCCTTCCAATCACGGTGGCAGTTAGTAAAAACCCACTCTTAGCAATAGTAACATTCACAGGCAATTGCGAGGAACCACCTTACTGACGGCAAGGATACTCAACTTCTACGAATCCGCTTCGTGGACGAGTCCTTTTACTAGAAGGACCAAACCAACAACCCAAGGACTCACCCTGTACTCCTCCTGAGCACGAGTTCATAAACCACCACCACTCAGAGTTCGACGATATTGAAATAGGAGGAAATCAGGCTGGTAGTTTGCTCACAGTTTTCTCTCTTTCTCAATGTGGTTATTTGATTGGTTCCTAGATATATAATGATATTGTGCGCCCGCGGGTGGTTATCCCTTTTATAGAGCGAGCCACTTTCGCTTACACGATCGACTCCATTTGTGAAGGGGCCTGGAATGTTTCAACATCTGTACCGATTTTTACTTGACTAGTTCGGAAGCATCCTGATCTCTCACAGTAAAATAATGGATAGGTAACAGGGCTTAACGTCGTATCAATAGCGAGGTAATTACAGAGCCAGGAAAAAGGAATGGATGCGGCCGCACCATATAATAAAGGAACAATCTTAGTAATCACTTGGAGTGATTTCGCTTACAGCAATAAAAAACTAAACCAGGATGTTCGTAAAGGAAATCGAACTCGGGTCCTCTAAAGTACAAGTCAAGTTTGATAGCATCATATTTATGACTGTCCTCGCACATCTTCCCAAATAAATGCAACGTTGAAATGTTTAGAGGAAAATATCAGCTTGTTTACTTAGTAAATTTATGTACTACCTTAGAACTTAAGCCTACATATTAAACAGACGAACCTTTAAAATACCAACTTTTTTACCCTGTGATTGTGGCTTTATCATTAAATGTGCTAGTTGACTGTGTACCATGCTATAATGTAGTGTTTACGTATCCAATATTCTTCTTTCATTAGTACTGTGCTCCGATTTGATTGAGCCAACGATAACTTTGATACCTCACTATTTAACATTTGTTATTCGTCTGCAAACAATTTAATCTTACCAAAAATCGTTGTCCAATAATAGAAGACATAACGTGTTGCCACCGTGATTGGAAGGAGTGCGTCTCCTTCTGTCAGTGGTATTCAACTACCCTGTCAGCTTTGTGCTTTGGCTGCCCGGCTATGGTGAACTCTGGCCGTCTGAGAATGACTGGAGAGGACTGACGACCCTCCCAGCGTAAAGAACAGCATGGTGCCTCCTGGCAAGTCTTCGGGATCAGGTACAGGAGAGCGGTACTGCCACACACCGACGTCAGCGATGCCGAACACGTGTTCCTCATGTGTGTTGCGTGTGTGTAACACAATATTTAACCAAACAAATGACAACAACTTGAATCAGTAAAAAACTTTCTGAAATCAATTTCTACCAAAGTTGTATTTGTCATACATACCTTTTATGTCTGCAGGTTCTTTATACTTACATTTGTATTTTCTTACAGTGTTAAAAACTAATTTCCAAGTTAGGTTCAGTCATTTCACTTGAATATTTATACCATCTGTGGGAGTTATGCGGGAAAGTTTTCCTTCCTAGAGAGCCATCTTCAACAGACTAGAATGAAGAAGCTAGCGTAAATATAATAAACAAATACATTTCAATTTACGAAAAACACCGCTGATCGTGTAAGTATATTTTCAGAGTGATTTATAAGTTATAAATGTTAACTGAGATTCTGACGGTGTTTCGTTTTCTCTTCCAGTTGGCGAAAGTCACTCTTTCTGGCATGTTAGTGTGTAGCTGCTGATCGTAGAAAGACTTCTAGCCGTACTGTTAGCCAGTACAGATATGTTGCTGCGCCTGTACAACCCAACTAGGGATTCTATTGGTCGCTGGACAATGGCAGCAAGATTGGCGACTTACACCCGTACCAATATATTTTGTAAAGTCAGAGCGGAAATTAATGCAGTTGACTGTACAACAGGTAGGATGATCTCATTTCTTCTTGTTAGGATTCCGCTTCGGTCAAGGCCTTAACGGAAGATGAATCAGTGTTCTCTCTCTCTCTCTCTGGAGCCGTACAAGGCTGCCTCCACTCGTCTCTTTAGTTCCAGCAAAAGTCATCTTCTGTGGAGCGGAATTTGAATCTGATGGTTGGATAGAATAAAAAGAGCACCGAATACGCCCAGGGTTAATCCAGCAACAAACGGGCTCACCACAGCCGGATTCTCGGGGTCGAGTATCATCGTGAGACGGCTGAGGTGACCTTGGTGCTTTCACCAGGTGAGAGAAAGACTTGGCACTTTCACGTAGCATGGGAGAATGTATCCCAGCAGAAGATGCCATAGTCTGTGGGAGAGCTAACATCGTGCATCTCATTAAGATGCTGTGATGATGGATAAGTGTTACTATGTGATTTACATGGACCTTCCCTCTTATACACGTCTATCGACTCAACGTTTATAGTAGTCTCCGCGCTGTAAAACACACGCCTACTTATGCAGAGCTGCAACAAAATCATTTAATGTCGAAACATGAATGTAATAGCAGTCGTAAAATCAAAAATTACGCAGAAAATTAAGATGATTGGTTACGGGCAGCCTGGTTCGTTCTGTATGAGCACGAGTCTGCACATTTACCGGCAATATTTTCTTGAAGCCGTAACACAAAAGTATAATCCAAATTTGACTTTTTGGGATTCGTTAACTCTGTAGTTTAAACGAAATTTGATACAAATACTTTTCATTCATGTTATATGAATTACGTTGAGTAGAGGTGTAACGTGACTAATGATAGAATAAAGACACTTTTATTTCCATGGTAGCAATAAATCATTTCTTTGATCCATAAGTTTTCTCTGGATACAAATTTTATTTTTGAGCGTAGTGAATTTGCACACATGTGTACTTCAGAAATTTTTTTTTAACTTTTTTTTTTAACTTAAGCCATACTTCATGTGTTTAAATTTACACTCAAGATTGAACCGAAAGCTATCATTATTGTTACATTATTATTTCTAATTGTTTGAAATGATTTATCTAAGTTTCCTATGTAAAATTATACAAAATGGATCGCATGATTTCAAGAATGTGGAAGAGAGATGAGAGAAATTCTCTACCTTACGTACTATGAGTGTTATGAACGGATACCTGTAAAGCAACCAAAGACGATAGAAACTAGAAGTAACGTGATGCCCGTACATAATACTGCTACACGAATTAAAAATAAAGTAGTTGTAGGTGGAGCTAATAATACAAAATAATAGTGTTTTATCATGCTAATAAAAGGAGCACAGCGCTAGTTGGAACAGAATATAATGACATTATGTTTTATCGTATAAACAGAGGAAAAAGTATTGCTATCTGAAACAAAGAAGGATGATGTTTCTTCATCCTGCGGACTAACAAGAAAGTAAATGCAGTTCTGGCGGAGGAAAAAATACAACGTTTTTGTATTTTTTATCAAGTTAACTATGGAAGGAATTGAAGTGTTTGTAGGGAGACAGCATACGATGGTATGTTTCATCATATAAATTATAGGAGATGCAAAAATTATTAAGTGATGAACGGTATTTCCTATGTTTTAGATTATCGAATGTGCCCAAATTTAAGCTGAACCACCAGTCTTATATAATATTTATAGGCTACGGATGTAACATATCCGAACAAATTCGAAAACTCCTGAAAATTTTTTAGATCCTATTCAACCCCACTCATTTAAAATGTGTTAAAAACTCTGCCTAAAATTAACACCATGTATAAAAACTGTTGTAAAAGACTAATTAATTTTAATATATGCTTTGGTACGTAAACAGAGCAGTGGTGTTTACAAGCATTAAAAAAAATTCAGAAACTGTAACTGTTGGTCAGCTTGTCACTGGAACGTGTTTGTGCGGACATGATGACGTCATACACTCGCAGGTCGTCCTAGCAGAAGCTAGTAGTTTCACGAGTCGACCTTCCCCCACTAGGCGCCGAGATATGAACGACTCGTTTGTCCCACAAATACTGTTCATGACCGTGATGTTTTATCGCCATACTCTGCCCGGCATGTTTACTGTAGCTTAAATATCAATAACTGGATATAAACAATATTACGACAGGGCCTTGTAATAAACTACGCAGCACATTTTACACCTGCCATATTATACATGGTCACCTACACGGGAAAGCCTGCTCGGGCGTAGCAGCAACGAGGCACGTAATGCGTGTGCCAGATTCGCCCTTGCCGCTCACTTGCATCTGAGCCTGAAACGTCAGAAAAGCTCAGGCTAGAAAAATGTCTATAAATAACATGCTGAACTCATGAGATTTTACCGCAGGGTACTTATTTCATATGAGGCTCAATTAAACTACATAACACACACAAATATGTGTAGGTGTGTGTGTGTGTATATATATATATATATATATATATATATATATATATATATATATATATATATATATATATATATATATATATATGTGTGTGTGTGTGTGTGTGTATAGTGGCACTTTATGTGGTTTAAGTATACTCAATCTGTTATTGGCTGATTGAAGCTCTAGACACGGATGTTATGTCCGATTGTCTACAGCTCGCTATAGACTATTTCCATGAAATATCGTGGGGCAAGTAACTATATGCTAGGATTCAAAATAATATTTAATAACAGACAAAGTTTGGCTTGTCAACTATATTTGTGATGCTGATGATACAAGACGTATGCCAAATCACGAACTTTTAATACTTCAAACATGCTTGTTTTCCCGAAAAGAAACGTATTTATTTTCATTTGCAATTTTTAAGCCTAAGCGAGCTTACTGTTTTCTGTACTTACTGATAAGAGACTGAAATTAGTAAATAATTGATCTATCTCCAAATACGTTTACACAGATAAAAACAGTAAATGTACGGAAACAAATAGGATTTTAAAATAACTGTTAACATATTCTCAATTGTCTGCTTAGTTTTCTTTTAAAATAGTAAAATGTAGTTTGTGATATGGAAAAATTCAATTAGAAACATGATTTTAAGGAATCTACCTCCGTAAGAACCAAATACAGCTGGCGCGTGAACATTGTAACTGCGTGTTAAGAGAAAGTTTTATCAAGAGATACTACTTAACGTGCGTTTGATATCTTTATCAACAAAAAGAAAAAGATAACTCATTTTAAACTATGCCTTTCAATATTTGTTTCCTAAATATCATGCTGAGAAGCATGGTTACGAGGCACCTCAAAATTAATAAAAACGGCTTTTCCAGACTTCTGTCACGTAAAAAATACCGACCGAATCGTAAAACAAAAGTAGAAGCATGCGGTGGACTTGACTAAGGTATTTCTGAACAGTAGTTCCCATGTGAAACAGCCAAACACCAAGACATGCCCCGCATATAAATGCGACATGGTTATTGACGCAGTCTAGTTCTTATCGCCTGCATGCTTCCGTACATTAGTCGCTTGTTGTATAGGCTCGTAAATATTCCTCATTAAAATTTTTAAAACATTTTTAATCCAGCATTTTTGAAAAGAAAAAAACCATACTTTTATTATTTATTGGATCAGAATTTCGAATTGGATTTCACTTGACTTATCGGAAATATCCTGAATATTTACATATAAGCCATTATTAATAATCTCTTCATTTTAAAGTTATACCTACCTAAGAAGCAATATTGAAAACATCTTCACGTTCATAAGACCAAATGGAGACATGTGAGGTTATATTTATACCAATGTTGTTTTTAACTTTGAAATAGCACAGTTTTACATAACGTAGTTGGTACTAATGCTTCAAAACAATTTATGCAATGGATAGGTATGATTCAGTCTCGTGCATAGGTTATGTTGCATTTTTATTCTTACAACGTAATCATTGCTACATGATTGAATTCAGTAAATAACTCAAACACACCATATTGTAAAGTTTATTTATTTGGCGGAAAACATCTATGCTTCTCGGCAAAACGTGAACTGATTTTCAGTTGTGTTTTTCTGGGTTAGGATTATTTACCATAAAATATGGGAAAATCAAGCAGTGTTTGGAAATATTTTTCGCAGACTGGCAAACTGTGGCAAGTAAAATATATCTGTATTATTGACTTTCCAAGAGGTGAGCAAACATCACGAACCTTCGATACATCAATCATGCTTGTTTGCCTGAAAATTAACACATTTTTGTTATTTGCTAGGTTTATATAAATAACATTTTTCCTTATACAAATATAGTGAAAACAAAGGCGAAACATTTGGAAACGTTTATTATTTATCGGATAAGAATGTCGGATCAGATCTCACTTGACGTATCGGATAACGGAAATATTGGGAATATCTTCATATCGGACCATCGTTAATGGCAACGAATTTGATGATTTTTTTAAATATTCAAGTGTTCCCGTTTGGTGTGGCCAATGAACGATGGAACGTTTGTAATTCGTCTGTAAACCATTAATCGGTACTAAATAATCACCAGTCAAACAAACAAGACGTAACACGCTCTGTGTTTTGGGGACTATTACTAGTAGATCCACTGGTTTTGTGGTGAAAATAACTTTGCAGTAACTTGTTTCAATGCTTTTCTCGTACATCTGCAGCTTTGCTTCATCGTCAGTGATATGATGTTTTTAACTCTCAGCATTTCAGGGATCTACCCGCAAATCACAGACGTGTAGTGCCGCAGTTACCTTATTTTCATTGGCACAGTCAAATCGCTGACACCCCTGCACAAAGATATGCTTCCTATAACCAGAGCAGCGGATGTGTACGTAAGGAATTGAAACGAGTTGGTGCAAAATTCATTACTTCAGATGGTGAAATTTCGCGAATTCAACGACCTGCATGTTAGAATCAAATATCCTATGCATACTCAAGTCCCGACCATTTGTCCAATAGCTGCTACTCTGTGGAACAGCAGACAACGAACGAATAGACAGGGCTGGAGTATGCACAGGACATTTGATTCTAACATGCAGGTCATTTAATTGGCGAAATTTCACCATCTCTATTCGTTACTCTACAACTCAGTGGCTGTATAGGTATGTAAGTGCGTGGCTGGTGATTGTCAAATTAATTCCCGCCATATTGTTTACCCGTGCTGCTATGTTGCCGGCTAGTGAGTCTAGACCACGGCCGTAGAAGAACAGGTCTGGACACTCGCCTGAAACTTGACCCCTTGTTGTTTGGCTGCAGTTCACCAAGTTACCGATAATGTTGTGTTTTATTGGAGTTGAAGTCAGGGCGGTCGAGCTCACACTCCGCCCACTTCCCTTCCACAAAGATAAACAATTTATCAAAACGTATTTTTTTTTATCAAATTATGAAATACTTCCTCCGCTCATAATCCTAAACCATGCCTCCAGCAATCTTTAGTTTCTTTATAAGGTAAACACTGAAAAAAAAGTGGGCGGAGTTTAAACCCAACCGCCCTGATTGCAGCGCCAAAGACGCACAACACACTCGGTAACTTGGCGAACTGCAGCCAAGCAACAAGGGGATCAATCAAAATATATTGGTAGATAGGCGAGCGTCCAGACCTATTCTTCTACGACCGTGGTCTAGTCTAAGGTTAATTCTACTACAAGTTAGAAAGATCAATGTGAAAAGCTTATGTCAGGGAAATTTTCTGCCGCTTGAGCGCTGGTATCGGTAATGAGAGCAAACTGGCCGACCACAGGGCTTTCCTGAAGTTTAAGTTACATAAATGTAATAATTTAAAATGCGCAATTGGTTTATTTTCACTATAAATTAAGTTAAATGACTTCTGTCATTTCCAAGCACGTATAAATTTAATTTTACTACAGATTCATATTTTTCTGGTCCCTTAGCGATTGCAGGGAAACTAGTGGCAGAATTTTTACCTGTGCCAAACTTTCCCACAGGAAAACATATTTTCTTTCTAACCTGTAGTAGAATTAACCTTAGTCTAGACTTCGGATTCTCTATTTGTTGGTATTCTGTGCTGGCTGTAAGTACGTATGGCCGCCGGCGATATTTGTGTGATTGTGGCATGTGGGTGTGCGTACGTGTGAGGGACTGTGCGAGAGAGAGAGAGAGAGAACGTTAACAAGACGATGCAGTGCGGTCGGTCGTGATCCAGCGGAGGCGTTGAAGACGTTCCTCACCTGAATAAAAAAAGATGCGGGAAGGGGGGGGGGGGGGGGGGGGGGGGGGGGGGGGGGGGGGGAGGCTGTTTGGAAGGACGGGCCGAAATGTCAGAAGAGCCACGCCGGTGGCGATGACGTCATCTTCGGAGCATGCACTACCGGGTCTGCTTCCCTCTCCCTTGTACAACAATCCGTCTCGGCTACTATGCCTCACTTCACTCTTTGTCACCTGCACCATGGGATTACTTGAATGTTACAGGGCCATATTTAATTTACAATATTTTCTCCGCTACAAGCATTTCTGAAGGCATATCAACAGTTTTGACATTTCATGCAGTCATGCTCAATAAATGTTAGCCTACTTCTCATTTTTAGCCTAATTTACGAAGGAAAAAGTAGGCTTCTGACGTTAACTTTCTGTCTGTGTGTATGTGTATATGTGTGTGTCCTGCTAAAAACTTTTGAACCAGTGGACTGGATTTCATCTAAGTTTGTACACATATAGTACTTTGCAATCTGACTTGAATTTTATATATTTCGTTCATGCCATGTTCACATTTAAAAAATGGCGGCCGTTTTAACATGTTTAGACCAAGCTAGATATCTAAGGAACCGTACTTAGAATCCCATCAAACATGGAACACATATACTATGTACAAAGCTAATTTGACTTTTGTGTATTTCGTTCATCCTGTATTCATATTATCGACATGGTGGCAATGTTGATATTTTTAGTACAGTATTACGCGCGTGTTTATATATATATATATTAGAATTTCATCCAAATTGGTACTCATTTACTACATACAAAGCTGACTTTAATGTGTGTGTTGAATATTGTTTATTTCGTTCATCATGTATTCATAATTTCTAAATGGGGGCAATTTCACTTTTTTTAGCATAGTATCTCATATCTTAGGAACTCATTTTTTAATTTCACCAAATTTGATACACGTAAACTACGAACAAAGCTGACTTTACTTTTGTTTATTTCGTTCATCCAGTGTACATATTTCAAATTGGAGGCCATTAATTTTTTTTTAGCATATTATCTCATATCTTAGGAAATATTGTTCAGTATTACATCAAACTTGGTACACACATATATTGCGTACAAAACTGACTTTACAGTTGTGTATTTAGTTCATCCTGTGTTCATATTTTCAAAATGGCGGTCATGCATATATTTTTTAGCGTAGTATTACTTATTTTAGGATATATTTCTTCAGAATTTCATCAAACTTGGTACACATATAGTGCATACAAAACTAACTTGACTTTTGTGTTTTTCTTTCATCACATTTTCTTATTTCGAAAATGGCGTACAATTGAATATTTTTAGCATAGTAATACATATGTTAGGAAACATTTTTTTCTGAATGTGATCAAACTTGGTACTCATAGACTATACTGCATGCAAAATTGATTCGAGTTTTGTGTATTTTGTTCATTCTGTGTTCATGATTTCAAAATGGTAGCCATTTATATATTTTTTTTGTTTGCATAATTTGACCTATTTGCTGAAATTTTTTCAGGAATTTCACCATACGTGGTACACATATTACATACAAAGACTTGACTTATGCGAATCACGTTGATGCTTGTGTAATATTTGGAAAACAAGCTTCGTTTTTATTATCTTTATGATAGAAAGACACCTCAGGAAAATTTTTTCATCAATTTTACTTAACTGGGTGTCCATATATCACTTAGTAAACTTGCTTATCTTTCGTTTATTTCGTTTATCATATGTCTAAATTAGTATTATTAGTTAATATTCCTGGATGAACGTAAACGATTTTATTTTTGAGGCTAACTTGCACCCCCTCTGAGGAAAGTAGGTTTATCATTTATGCTGGTAAATTCTTGTTACAGTGTTAGATAATACATTACTTACATCTTATTCGACATTATTTGGGGAAATATGAACTAACGCAAACATTCTTATCTTTCAGGAAATATAAGATAACGTCGGAGTAATTTATTATCTCTAGCAACGTTATAATGCATAGTAGACTTAACGTTTATAGAAATAAATGTCAAGAATGTTGAAATACTTGCAGGAATGTTTGTAGCGGGGATAATACCGTAAATTAAATACGACCGCCTGCATGAACATGTTTTGCTCTTAGGAGGCCTATAATTACGGAAGTGGTAAGGAAGACATAGCACGTGCATCGCGCCTCCCTGTAGCCTCTAGGTACGAGTCACTGAACTGGTGTACTGTCTTCTCGCCGAAAACTCCTCTCTATGAGACATTCAGTGGTAGCTCTGTCATTTTCTGACCTAAAATTAAAGATACATGTGTATCTTATAACTTTTAAAATATTCAAAGATTCTACGCCACGTTCATCATTAAAATAACCTTCCATTTTCGATCGTCTAAATATAAACTTTAGAGATAAATGGAAGGACTGAAATGGGTGTACACGTGTGAAATGTTTGTTTTTAAAATGCTATTCCTAAGAGCATAAGTTACTTACGCTGAAAACTTTTCGAATAATGTTGTAACGGCTGAAGCTATGCGCACCGCTCGACGGCTTGGTCAGGCGGCCACCTTAAGGGAATTCAAGAGGTATGAAATAATAATTTTGTATTTTCATGAAGTAGTGTTAGTTTTGTAGACAGTACTTGTGAGTACAGTTTCCTCTTACGACACAATTTACACTCGCATAGTTTCCTCATAATGGTGAATTAAAGTTAAAAGTTATATGTTATGTCCCTATGCAAATAGTGAAAACCAATTAGTTTACATTAAAGATAACGTGCTATGAGTTAAGTAACCTAAAGCCCAGTACATACGGGCTTATTTTTTGTACATGAAAGTGAGTATCAAATGTGTACAAGAAAGGGGACCCTAACTAGTGTTCTATCTAATATCCTTCAAATTAATTGTTTAGTTCACACGGCCAACTTTCTTGTACAATATAGTGAACACCATTAAAATTTTGAATGCAAATTTTAAAACTGCATTTCGAGTGTTGGAGGTAATAAGTGTAATACTTATTGTACCTGCACCAAAAATAAGCTTCAAAATGAAAAAATGGAATTATTGTCTCAAGTTGATTATATCCTGATGTAAAGCGACAAGGCGCACGATCAGCAAATTTCCCTATAATAGTAACTTTTGTTCAGCTAAGACATTATTAATTTCAAAATGCTTCGTATTTGTAAGCTATTTTGTTGAGAAAAATTCGCATAAAAATTGTTTGTTTATATTCGACTAGTACAAGAAAGATAAAGACAAATAGTACCGTCCCTATCACCTACTAGCTAGTATACAAGTCCTTGTATGCTAGTCACTAGTATGCTCGGTGGTCGCTCACACGATACAAGTTTCTTACAAGTCGAGGTGAACAAGAAAGTGTTCACCTTCTTGTACAAGAAAAATACCCGTGTGTGCTAGGCTTAACACTTATAAGCCCATGCCGTAATATTTCCAATCTTTAAAAAAATCGCAAAAAATACATAAAAAAAAAAAATCAGAATTTTTTTTTAAATACAAAAGTTGTTCATTGTTTTTCCTGATATTAGGTTTAGTAGCCCATGGTATGTTATTTAACTGTGCATTATTTTGTTTATGTAAGTCAACTCGTTTTCACTATGACAACGTAACATGACAATTTTGACTTTGGCGCACCGTTATGAGAAAACTATTTGTAGGTGAAAACTGTACTCAAAAAGTATCATCTACAAAACCAATACTTTTTATAATTTTCATATTAAACGTACTTGAACATCTTTATAGGTTCTGCTTACCCAGAATCCTGGCAGGAGGAAGGATAGAGAATTACATGTTATATTAGGCCTACATTCACTCCGGTTCAGCATCTGTTGAACCTACATATGTGTCACCACAGGCATTTTGTTCATCTCGGTGCGACATATACTGTCACATGGTCATTTTATAATATCCGGGAAAATGTGAGGAGATAAGAATTTCCATTCATAAAAACTCTTGAAAATATCTGCCTATATTTATATATTTTTTTACAGTTTATAATCTATAGAAATATCTTCTCCGTATCAGAGCAAAAAAATTGTTTTTTTTTTTTTGTCCGAAAGTAATATCTTGAAAGGTGATCGAGTCCCACCGAATATGGTTTAGCACGTAAATCCCTAACATTACTCACGCCAAGGTTACGAGGTAGGCAGCGCCCTTAGCAAGCCCATTATTGCTGCGTTACCTCCTTGTGTTAGTAAACGTCCAGGGTAACTGAACAATTTCTGATGAAAAACGAAACAGCACGATCGTAACATCATTTAGTGTTCAGTGGCGTGCGTGTGTATTCCCACTCTCAGTCTTGATTAACTTGCTGCGATACACAGTCACACCAGCTAGCATATAGTGTCACCGGTAGAAATGACTACTCTTATGTCAATACACGGTTTACCTTTTCCAATCATAAAGTGTTCAGCAGGTACCATAAGTGCCAAATATACATAGTTGAAAGAGAACATCAAAGACTTTTATGTAAATAAATTATCTACAAATATTTTTACTAGAGACTGTTTTAATAAGGAGTTCAATATTACATGTAAGGCTACCGCGAAATCAAGTAACCTGCAAATGTTTACAATATTTCGTATCACATTTTATTTTAAGCTATTGAAAACACTTGGAAGAATCTGCGTTTCGTACTGTAACCAATTATTATATTTTAAAGGAAGCATCTGCGAAATGTTGAACATTCTAAATTAAAATGTATTAACACAAACTGACTGTTTTTGCGGTGATCCTTTACTTATCCACACGAAGGATATTATATACTTAATAAGGAACTAGAGAACTGTTCTCTAAGTGTTCTGATTGCAAAAGCATTTACTGTTGGAAAACTGTGAAAATCAGTGGCGGCTCGTGGGTTGTTGCCAGGTGGGGCTGCAGATAGTCGGAACTGTACAGTATTGATGAACGCGCCGTAGACCAACGACCATGAAATATTAGCCGGCTACTAGATGTGTTGTGACCACTCAGTAGTAAGGGGAACCTGCACATCAGCTTGTTAGTGGCTGTAGAGTCAACCAGCGCACAACCCTGTACAGCTCTTGGCAGCTGCAGCATCTACCTGGCAACAATCCACGAGCCGTCACTGGTGAAAATGGGTAATACGAAACTATATCGTTTTTAGGAATGACTCAGAAAATTAAGAAAATTCTTTTGCCTCTTAGAGATTTAAACTACACATAAAAATCATGAACTGATAGGTGAAAAAAGAAGTAATTCATTAAGGCCTGTAAAGAGGACAACGAAGACAACTTGGGTTGAGCAGGTCAGTATGAAAGATTAAATCACAAAATGTAGGTAGCATTATGTTGGAAATAGACGGAAAGAGAAAACTAAACAGCAATTTAATTTATGGACTTAACGAAAGAATAGCTCTCCAATCCAACGTGCATAAGTATTAAAAAAAAATTTTATTGGGGCAGACAAGAGATACTGAGGAACAATTTTTGTGACTGAAATTTTCCAATTTAATACAAGTAATGACAGCAGTTACATCTGTTTATAAAACAAAATTTTAATTGGTTCAAAGTGAAATATGCTACATTTAAGTAAAATTCTACAACGGACCGCGGATTTTATTATTGTTGTTATTATTATCATTACTATCACTGCTCTGACCCTTCAAATTATAGGTTTCAGTCATTTATGAAAATCGTCTTATTTAAAATTAACCACCTTATCACAAAGTACATCCTCAATTTCTTAAACAGAACGTATATAACATCAGTAAAACTTAATTACTTTTCTCATATTTACACAAAAAATGGCACTTTTGTCACTTTGACGTCAGATCTGTACCTTCCACTGAATAAATTACCAAGCAAATGCTCACAATATCAGATATCACATTTGAATGTAAGCTACTAGAAGCACTTGAAAGAAACTGCATTTCATGCTTGAAACATGGCAAGATTTTCAATTAAAACGTAAGCAAAATGTTGACAAATTAAATTAAAATTTATAAACACAAAAACGAGTTTAATCTTAATGAATTGTGGAATCCTTTTGCGTTACCACAAAAAAGTTTTTGAAATTAATAGAACAACGGAAACTGACGAGGGACTGACTTATGCTCCGGTCCAAAAAACTTTGTGAGTATTAGTTGATGACACCAGATAGAAATGACCAAATAATTAATTCTAGAAGAGGGTAAACGATTGCTCTAAAAGTAATGTCAACGTAGAGTAACACCCTAGGATAAGTACATTTCGCTTCTGTAAAGACGGGAAGTTTTTCGCGAACAAATTTTTAACCACTTTGTTTTGGTGCCTTACGTTTACGACTGCAGCTCTGTTTTAAGTTCAGTGATTGGATATTTCTGAACTCTTAACGTCTTGAAGTTCTATCTGCAAATCACAAAGTGTTGTGTCGCAGTGACCTGATTGTGATTGGCACAGTCTATGCATATATTAACAATGTCCATAATTACGAGAGTTATTTTTTTTCAATCTCCGATCGGGTGTAATAAAAAAACGGGAAAGAATTAGGGTATTATTTTAATGTCAAAAGAAACGTACATCTTTACTCTATTTTTCCACATAATCATCGTGCAGATTGAGGCATTTGTCGTACCGATGCACCAGCTTGCCGATACACTCTGCAAAGAATGATGCCTCCTGCCTATTCAGCCACGTTTTAACTGTGTCCTGCAGTTCATCATGGGTGTTGAAGCGTCGTCCTCCTAGCCACTTTTTCAACATGGGGAAAATATGGAAGTCACTCGGTGCCAAATCCGGACTGTAAGGAGGATATCGGCAAGCTGGTGCATCGGTACGACAAACGTCTCAATCTGCACGGTGTTTATGGGGAAAAATAGTGTGAAGATGTACGTTTATTTTGACGTTAAAATAATTTCTTAATTCATTCCCGTTTTTTTTATTACATCCGATCGGAGATTGAAAAAAAAAAAATTATCCTCGTATATAGCAGAGCTGCAGATGTGCATGCAACGGCTTGAAACAACGTCGTGCCAATATATTTTCCAGTCCCTATACTTCTGTAAACCAATCTCGGAATACATGCCATGCTGTTGTCCAAGAGTGAAGGATGCGAGGTAGTTACTAGTAAAAATATCTCAGATCTCTCTGCAAAGTGTATCTGTGAGGAAAGACATGTGATTTGATTAGGCTAATCGGAATGTGGTTACTACAACATTAAGCACATGTGACTTGCAGGGAAATCCTATCAAGATGCAGAACTGAATCATCTAGTCACTAACGTTGATATACGGTAAAGTACTTTGAAATACAACCTGTCTTGAAATGTTTTCCATAGATCGGACGTCCCCATGCACCAATACTTAGGGACCAGACATTTTCGCAAAAAAATTTTTTGTTCTAGCTTGTTTCAGTGCCTCGCGCGCATATCTTCTGCTCTGCTTTATGGCCAGTCCTTGAATGTTGTTAATTATCAGCACCTTGGGGTTTATACTAGCAAATCACATACCTGTGTTGTTGCAGTAACACTTTTCAAATCGACACAGTGAAATTACCTATGTCTGCAGTAAAGATGGAGAAGAGCACGTATGACATTCAAACAAGCTGGAGCAAAAATCTTTCCGCGAAAATTTCTGGCCTTTGCCTATAAAATACAAGATCCATGCCTAGAGTCTCGGGCAACCAATTACCGAAGAAATAAGCCGATAATCAAAGACATCACCAAGTCGTTTGCTACTGTATTCCTAACTATTCTATGGTGCACAAACCGTTATTAGTTTTAAAGCTACAGACCAGCTCTGGAAAATAATAAACCACGCGTAGTAATATAGTCTTGTAAAGGTCAGTATCATTCATTAATGTGGTCCTTCTACCTGTACAGACTCGTATTTGTTGCTTCTGAGTGGGTTAAGACACATAATCAACAATTATTTACGCAACAGCCTTAAGCATTCTTGTCAACGTCGTGTAGTTGCTGTTGCATGGTACATTGACATTTGCGTAATGCTGTAAACACTGAAAGGGCAATTTAAATTTTACACAAGCATTTTAATGGACTTTAACAACAAAATAGATTTTGTAACAATACTAACATTTTTTGGTCGCAACACGACAGAATATGTGAAGACAATATTATAATTAAATAAGACTTTTAATAATTGAATAATTTGTAACATTATTCCTGTATATTTGCGTTTTTAAAATTAGAAATATTACGTTTTAGGTTTGTAAAGATTAGGATACGTAGCCCATTGCATGTTGTTCATTGTGAATTATTTCATTTGAAGACGTCACTTGGTTTTAACTATTTGCATAGCAGCGAAACATGAAAATTTTAACTTTAACGCACCATCACGAGAAAACTTTGCGAGCTGAAATAGTTTGGTAAGAAGAAACAGTTTTCTAGTACCGTCTACAAAACTGACACTATTTCATGAAAATATTAAACTATAATTTTATATCACTTGAACTCCATTAAGGACTATGTCTTCTGTGAAGTTGAGGACACTAAGGGGAAAATACAGATGCAACTACCCTGAGAAAATCCGTCTACCAACAGCAAAGTCCAGCCCGTTTACCATTTATTGCGGAAATCACGAGCGACCCGAGCGAGAATCGAAACCGCGGCCCGAATATGATTGGAGAAAAATATAGACAGAGATCGAGAGAGAGAGAGAGAGATAAATAGACAGAGAGAGGGGGGGGGGGAAAGAGCGAGAAAGAGAAGGAAACTTACTCCAGCTCAGTTCCGTCATTAAGTTCGCAGGCAGTAATCACCGTGCACGAACCACGCGGTCGCTCGCTGCCAGTAATTAAAGTTGAGGCGAGGACGTAGATGCGTGAGGGAAAGAGTCTCGTGCAGAAGTAACAGCTCGCCCAATCCAAATTGTTCCTTGAGTGTCGTGCCGTGATGACTATGACGTCACACCCGTGTCGCAAGAGGGCTGGACGGGTGCCGTTTTGAGCCCGTTCTCCAGCAAGAATTTTATACCGTTTGCTACGAAAACAAACGTCCAAATTAACAACTCATTTCAAAGGACTCCTAATTTCGTGAAAATATTTCTGTACCAACTTGTTGCAATGCCTTGCTATACACTTTAAGAAAAAAATTTAACTAAGTCGATTACTAGCCAAAACTATAGAAACTTATGATTTGAAAAAATTAGGCTACATAGTACAAACAATTTCCAACATTTCCATATAACGGTTTTGTGATATTGGCTTCCTTTCAGGATTTAAAAAATTAAACTCTCAAAAAACACCATAAATTAGAATGCATGGCCTTAAGAGCCAACCAAGTGTCTGTCTTGCTCTTCGTCTCCTCGATGAGTGTTTGTCTGGCAACACTGTGGCGAGGCAAGGATCGTGCGCGAGGTTTGCAGAGATGCGCCGCTCACCGAGGTTGTACAGCAAGGGGAGAGAGAGGTGCTCGTTGCTATACATGGCTGCTCCACATACTTACTTTACTACCTCTCTGGCCGCACGGCCGTGAAAGGAAGGCTACGACGTCCCTTCTCGCTGCAGGAATGCCAACCACCCTCACAACAACACGTATTTCTCTGCACATTGCTTCTTAAGCTCTAGTAGGAAGTTTACAACTTAATCTTCAGTTAAGGTGGGTCCTCTGCTCTTGGATTAATAAAGTAATTAATTTGCATTTGTTTATGATTTTATTTTGTACACTTTGCCGTGTTAAGACGTAGAATAATGCTGAACAGTTTAAATGTAACGTTAGTAAAAATGTATTTTGTTTTGACTTAATGGACTGCAGAATTTTTTTAAATGCAGTTTCCGCAGTCTAACGGAGTAAGTTAATAACACAACTATTAATGTAAATTTAACATTTTCGGTTAGTCATATTATTTGTCCTATAATAACCTGATTTATAAAAATATATCGGAAATAATAGTTATGGAAAACTTAAGTAAGGCCAAAACGGCGTTGGACGTTTAACCTTAAGGGCGCCGCCTACCTGCGCGTTAGAGTCTTTGCAGTGACGGTGTGATAAGGTCGACCTTGAAGCGCGCATCAAATGCCGCATTGCCACAACGAGCCAAGCGCTGAACTAACATGCAAGATTCCCGCCTATAAATGTTCACTATGTGACTTAAGGCGGCGTCCATACATAAATTTTACTGGTGGAAAGTCAGTAACGAAGTTTAGTGCACATTTCTATCTATGCTTCAAATACATCCAGTTAGTACATTTTGAAGCACAGTAGTTTGAAAAGACCGTTCTTATCTATATTAGGCCGCGTACACACTTGCGAGCCGAGCGGTTTGCGAACCGCTCGTAAGCAGCAAGCTCGCCAGTTTGTACGCTGTCCCGAGCGACATACGAGCGCCCTACGAACCGCTCGCGAGCCGCTCGCGACGGTCCGAAGGAAGTCGGTTTTTTCGTCGAACACAAAGGGATTCGCAGCGCTAGTCTGGACGCGCTCGCTGCAGGTTCGTGTGTTTGGACAGTGCTCGCGAACCTTCCTTGCTATCAGTAGACTATCATCCGCTCGTTGTTGGCTCTTTGTTGGTTCGGCTGGCTAGTGGATCGCTGGAGGTTCGTTGAAACTAATTTTACCGCGAACACGTTACGAGCGGCTCACGAGCTGTTCGCGAACCGCTCGGCTCACAAGTGTATACGCGCCCTTAGAGACTTCGAAAGTGTTTGTAACGAGCATGTTGTCTTAACAATGAAATTTCGTCCTTGTATGAAGTGTGTTTTATTTTCGTACATTGATGCAGTACAATGGGTACATGTCGAATATTATTTTTGAAAAAAAAAATGTATATACGAACACACTGCAACAAATTTGAATCATGTGGTGGGCAGTGCTATTAAGGTACCCGCCTGCATAGAGTTGTTGCGCGCGTTGGAGGCACAGGAGTGAAGGAGTGATAAGAACTATTCTGAAGTACGGCATCGCTCCTACTAACAATACGGTAAACTGGCGCGCATTGTTCTGCTTGTATCGCTGTAACATTGCGAGTTAAGGCGACAACCCTAACATTTTATTGGTGGAATGTCGATACCAAAGTTTATTGTAGACTACTTAATTACTTCCTTACAAATCTGAGCATTAGATTTTGTGATATAGCTTTACGTATGTGCCAGTTTTAGCCATGTCGAATAGCTCCGATATATTATTTCGAACGTGCGTGATGTTTTGAAATAAATTTATAATCTCTCTTTTAAATTTGTTTTCTTCTCGTTGATAGATAAGTTGTGAACATGCATGAACGAATATTCCCATATTTCTAACCCACTGCATTGTAGTTCATACGCCAGGGTGACGGTGTCGTTAAGAGAAGTCCTCGATAATGACGCTTTCTTGTTTTCTGGTGGTGGTATAGAAGGTAAGCCGTACGGGTGAGATTGGTGCATGCACTAAGAACATTACAACATTTAATCGCAGAGCACTAAATTGGAGCGCAATGTTTACGTTGCAATGTTCTATGGAAATATAAATTAAGGCCAAACATGTCAATTCGTGTGAAGAATAAAGTTACTGGCGGTGAATAACGTCTAGCTCAATATTTTGATATTTTTGTGAAAATTCTGGTTATTAAGTAAACATCAGATCCCAAGCAAAAATTATTTTTTTGCATTTTTTTTTTTGCAATAAGCAATAAAATTCACCAGTTGAACGTTTATGGAACCGTTAATAGAAAAGCAAAACAACATGTCTAACTGAAACTATTGTGACAACGAAATGCTACTCTTCACATTTTACACACATAATCAGTAAATTCAAGGAACGAAAATTCAATACTGTTAAATATACGATATGTAGGCTTATTGAAATGAATTTTCACACTTATAAAAAGGTGAAATTTCCTTTTCGCGGAGAAATCATGGAGATGTTTTTGAATAGTCAATGATACAGACGTTTTTTTTCACACATCAGTTTCTTTAATATAAGAGGTTTAGCTTTTCGTAAAATGTCTAAACAAAAACGTCAAAATAGTACATTTGGAAGCCAGTTATAAAAAATGTGTAATTAAAAGAATTTGTACTTGTGAAAATGATACATCAGGTAGTAAAAAAAGCTTAACGAGTTGGAAGTACCCAAAACCCTCAAGTCAAACCAATACGCCAGTATGCATGGCTTACAAATAAATTTGGTATTTTTTATCGTATAGCAGTATGGAAAAAACAGTTTATATCTATTCTGAGGGGCCCCAAAACATGTTCCTTATGGGCGTACTGTATAGCTGGGTATTATTGTTGCGTGTTCGAAGCCTGTGCGCAGCCGGCGGGCTGTAGGGGCAAACCAGATACGCATCTACACGCAACGCATTGGTATAGGGTTCAGTATTTTCGTTGTTGTTTCGCTTATATCTCACTTCCATACATTATTTATTTTATTTGACGTTATCAGCGATTTAAAAATTTATGGTTGTTCGATCGTATTTTGTGCGTTTCTTTACCATTAATTCGACTGCGATTAAAATTTGATGACTTGTTTTGCGTGCGCCCGAAAAAGTTCCAGAGAAAAAAAAACACAGTTATTTGGTTTGTGATGGGGGTATGGGGGTAGAAGGTCAGAATGGGGTACTCAAAAATTAAATGAAAAAAATCCCTTGGTAAGTAGTACGTGCGAATGCAAAGGTTTCTGCAAAAAAAAATTATTTTATAAAAGAGGAGGCAAAACAGGATAGAGAAGCAGAATTGGCTACCCAAAGAAGTAAGTTTCCAAAAAATTTGCGAGTGACTTAACGCGTGTCCGCTAGAAAAAGCGAATTGTAGGAGGGAGGTGTGGTGGTGCAGAACGGGTCAAAGGAACAGAAAGAGTAAATAAAAAAAGATTAATGGACATTGTAATGCGTGCTGTAACAGCTAGTAATAAATATAAAGGAAATGTACCTGTCGCCAAGGTGCTTAAAATATCCTGCACTGGAGCAAAATGCTCGGAAAAGACTAGAATTAACATTGGAAAAGATGCACGTTTATAAAACGACTAATAAACTACTAAAGTTCTGCATTACGTAATGTGCATCGTGCAGATGTCACTTTTAAGTCGGTAATTACCTGACACTTACTAGATCCGCATTGCAGCGCGTTCGAAGAAAGATTTTTTTAAACTAAACCAGTAAACGTATCGCAAATATATTTACCAACGAAATGTTCGCTGACATTAAGGTACACAACTAATGCTACACATATAATTTCGAAGCCCTCAGTTCTTAAGAGGACTCTTCACCGGTGTCAAATTTCCACCTTTGACACGTGGGAACAGCGTAGCGATAAGAGCCAGTGTCCCACTCTTGAAGAGAAGCATATCGCCTCTATTCACAGTGCGCCAAACTGGCGTGCAAGGTTTTCCTTGTAGTCTTTTTCCTACGGGACTTTAAGCGGTGACCACAACATTTTAGTTTTGAATAGTATGAAGTAAAGACCAACGCATGCCTCTCGATTTGCACTTAATGAATTCAGGTAATATTTTCGGAGGTACAGCAATCTAAAAAAACCAGTTTTTAGCCATTTTGAGAGGCCCGAAAAAGATATTTATAACAAGCGAGCATAATTTTTGAAAACATAGGAGCATAGTTTAAAGTGTGTGTTCTCTTCGTAGATAAACATAATATGAATAGCTTAAGCGGTTTCGCGTAAAAAAGGAATACGCATGACACGCTGCAACGCCGTCCATCCTGTAAGACTACTGTATATTATACGAAACAACTGGACAGAAATAAATGCACGTTAGAGGCGTACATTGAACTAGCTGCGCAGTCGCTTCAGATGAGCATGGAGAGTCGCCTACGAAGAGCCTGCACATCGGTTCAGTGACTTGAGCGTAGCGTCAATGATGCACTGAATACGCGCACTAATGACACCCTTATCGCATCGTGCAGGTCTGAAAAGTACTATTTTTAACAGCAATGATTATTCCTCTTAAAGAGGAGCCTGCTACGTACTTAAAATGCGTTGTAATGTACAGTAAAATACGTTTTTTACGAAATTATTCCATATGTGCCCGTTGTGTCAAAGTACGAAAAGATAACACACTTCGGAAAGTCAGGAATGCCATTGTTAAGACACTAATGCTCATTAAAAAAATTGTTCCCATGTCCTCCAACATAGTTAAAAACGGCCTTTTCCGACTGCTATACTTAATAACATACTAACTGGATGTATATGAAACTCAGATAGAATCGTGCACTAAATTTTGCTACAAACTTTCCACCAATAAAACAACATGGTCACCACTTAAAGACTTATAGCAAAATTATATCTGCTGGGCAAAACTGCTCAAGAAATGCGAAGCTCTTAACACTGTGACGTAATAGAAGAGTCTCTTTAACTATTGAGTAGCGGAAACACAAGTTGATCATAGTCTTAACTGCATGCACTTGGCAAGCACATAACAATTCAGTGGTTTCATTGCGGTGGCGTGAATGCTCGTAATGTCATGTCTGCAGGATGCCAGAACATTCTATGGCCGAGGCATACAATACATAGGGATACATAAGCGGAACTACCTCACGTATTGCGTACTCGAGCTACACAAGCTAGTAGCATGTGGTACTGACTAGCAACATGGTGAAAAGTCATACGACTATAGCAGCTATAGGAGTACGCTAGAATGTACACGGTACGCTGTAGCCTATCTGACACAAGTAACTTGTCTTGAGTATTGAACAGCCAATAAGAGACGTAGAGAGGTAAGAGCTAAATCGTGCAGTAAAGATATAACATAAGATAACAAAACAGTCTGTTGTCTGCGAAGAATATCCTCTTTTAAACCTAGATTCCAAACAAAACATTTGTGAGACTACAAAAGGATTTTTCCTCGTGTGGCATAGTCTTGAATTTGCTGCTGTATAGGAAGAATGTAAAATTAAATTATTTATGTTGCTTTGATCTGGAAACTTAATGAATTTGTACAGTTAGTGATAAACAAAAAACGTTTAAATGTAATAAGTATGGACAAAATTACACATATGGACGCTACCAGGATTCAAACACATGTCGTTACACTTGTTAACCTTGCATTTAACCCTGTAGACCAACTCGTCTTTCATGCCTTTTAATGATTTTTATTTTAATTTATTCGATGTACACTAAACATTATGTAATTTTGTTAATTTTATAGTATGTGTTTACGTACGTTTATTAACTTGGCGCCAAAAAATGCACAGTAGAGAGTGTTATTTGTGTCTGATTTACATTGTTCGACAAACCCGTGATTTTGTTATACTTCAAAATTTTTCCCTTGAAATTTTACAAACGTACTGTCTAACATGCATCATGATATTGTCGTAATGCTCTCGCATTTAATGCCACATAAGTAAAGGTAATCACGCTGTAACACCATGAGTATGGATGAAATGCAGTGCTTATGCTGATTTTACATGTGTAGTTTATAATAAAGGACTGTGACGAACAAACACGTATTCTCAGTGTTAAAGTAGATAGTTAAAAACAATATTTTTCAGTGTATAAACATTTTGGATTACTCTTCCTTAAGTATGACTGTAAAAACGTAGGAATTAGAAAACAATGAAACTTTTTTTGTTGACGTGTGATTTTAAATTAAAATTTAAGATATTAAATAACATACAAACTGGTAAAACTTCTCACTGTGGCAGTATTTCTCAAGATATTTCATCTAGCTTACATTTGCTTGAAAAATAAATATAATTAAATTTAATCCATTTTCTGCATAATACTACTCAGTATGTTACACAATTTTTCATTGCGATTCAAAATAACAGTCTCAAAAAATTTATGAAAATGTCCAAAAATCATTAGGCTTTTAAAACCGAATGTATCAAACAATAGAAATATTAAAATCTTAGATACAATTTTACATACAAAAATAAAATTTAACCTAGTTAACTTTTTATCTAACAGCTCACAACAACAATTATTTATGCCATTAGAAGTATATAGGGCCTACATGAGATATACATATATTTTAAATTTTGTTTGCTTTTTCCATATTTTGTTATGACATACAATTACAAATAAAACTTATATAAAAATAAACTCCGACTATATATTGCTCACACCCCTTCTATAAAAGAACTGATGATCTTCAAACGGCTGAGCAGATTTTCTTGAATTACAGAACTCTCTGGATCAAGTCACCTTAAAAAATCGGTTCATCCATTTAATAAACTACGATGCCACAGACAGACACACAGATACACACGTCAAACTTATAACACCCCTATTTTTTCCGTCGGGGTTAAAAAGGAATAACATTACACACACACAAAAGTCTTTCATTGCAGTTGAACAATATATCGCTTTCTCCCAAACATGTCACGCCTGTTTCCTCAAGTAACTCATTCCCTAAGTCATAATAATGTGTTAAAATTGTTACCGTATTAATTTTAAAAACGTGTATTGAATTTTATTTTAATTGAAATTGTTTATTTTACGAAAAGCAATCTGAAAGTTAATTTTCCGTTGTATAATTAACAAGTTACATTTCGTCCCATGTTGTAAAAATACAACAAAATCCCAAAATCTCATTAAAAATTATTCGTTACGTGGTTGCAGAAAAGTAACATCTTTACAGCACTCCAGTTAAACAGTGTGTACTGTCATTAGGCTATTTATTTACCGCACTCCGTTACTGATGAAGAGCATTCAGATCACTGTGATCTGTCAGTGTTCGTTGGCAGTAACGGAAAATAATCAGTAATCGGCATATATTTCGTCTCTGTCAGTGATTAAACAGTTTCGGAACAATTGGCGGCAAGGAACACATTATTTAATAGAATAATCGTACGTGAATACGAATTTTACATGCAAACATAGTTTAGCAACTAATTTATAAGCTTATTTGTATTTAGGAAAAACTACTTTTATTTAACACAAGTATCCAATGACGTGCCATCGAGAAAAAAAGTCGATTATATTTAAATTTTAGTTTTCCATAGCAATTTTTTTTCAAGAACTGCATCTCTTATAGTAAAATATGCCGACTTAAATTTCTGTTACTACTATTTGAAAACAGAGTTGTCAGTCTAATGTCATGGTATGTTTACCGGCTGAATCCGGCCTTCCGGTCTCCATTGCATTCAGTGGTCTCAGTAACCCTGCTAGCCTCGCAAAGGGTCGCGCGAAAACTGTCAGTGGTCTTTAGTGCTCGTCGAGAGTATTGGAACGGTTCACACTAAAAAGTTTTTTTACAGCTAAGAAAGTCTTTCTTTGAGGTCACTTAGCATGCGGTAAAGAAATCTTGTTATACATCTATGAAAAACTTGGACTGTATAATTGTTACTGTTTTTTTAATAGTTGTCTAAAAAACCATTTTTCAACATTACGTTTGTGCTAAACAAAGTGCCAACGATTTCATCAGAAAGATTTCTATTAAACTTATTTAAAAGTAAACTTACCTCATTACCATCACTGCGTACTTAAAAAAAATTCTCTTTACAGCAAAACTACTTTGCAGTGGTGTTTAATTAAACAAACTACAACGCGCTAAAGTTTAAATGTGCACTCACTCAATTTACACAAACATTGTGTGTGTGTGTTTGTGTACATATTACTGAAAATAATATGACGTATAGAACAACAGTTTTTTCAGATACCTCTTATCGGGTGTCGAATTAACCGGCATAACTCGGCGGAATTTAATACAGAGTTGTTTCAAACGAATAAGTTTGAGTGGTAAGGAACACTGAAGAAGGCCTAATATTTATAAAAAAATAAATAAAGTGTATTGAAGCCAGGAGAGGGGGCGTTTAACAGTAATAAATTACTCGGTGTGAGTACAATTATTACTGTTATGTTATAAACATATTGTATAATTTGCCATTTACTCTGAATAAATAAGTAACTGTTTTACGTAACAACAGACGCCCTGAACGTAATGGTACAAACAAAACTACATTAATCGTTCTAATTGAGTGGTGCGTGGTGGTATGGGAGACCGAGTGAAATAAATGTTAACGTGAAATAAATTATCGTGACACCTCTATTTTTTTTTTAACCTTTACCGCGTAACGGGGACCGTCGGAATGTATTTAATTCCATCATACCATATTGTGACGAAGGAAGATGTTTTTAGATGACGTTACTGAGTAAAATAAATATCGTATGAGGAGGGTGCCTGACGACGAAGGTATCGCACCATGGATGCCGACCTACTACTGGGCGCCCATAGAGATGTGCTTGCCCTGAGGGATGATATAGCAGGATGCTCTACAATGAAAAGCGCCGCAATGAGAGGGGCGGAGGAAACTGGAGATTCCCGAAGAAAATGCGCTGTTCAGTGACATTGTCCAGTGATTCCCACATACCAACACCGCCGTGGGTCGAATTAGTGGGAGGCGACTGGTTTGATCGCTCGGCCGCCACGGATCTCAACGAACCAGTAAAGTAACGTTAAGGCGCTTATCCTACTACAGCTAGGAATGATCCGTATTGAAAGTTTATCTCACGGAACATTTTTGCCGCTTGAGCGCTGGTATCGGTAATGGGTACAAACTCACCAAATCACAGAGCTTTCCAGAATTTTAAGTTACATAAAGTTGACAAATTAAAACGTGAAATTGGTTAATTTTTACTTTAAAGTTAAATTCACGGTCTTCTGCCATTTCCAAGACTATTTCAATTAAATTTTTCTACAGTTTCATACCTTTCTGATTCCTTTGCGTAGCAACGAAACTAGCGGTAGAAATTTTCCTTGTGCCAAGCACTTCCATAACAAAATACGTTTTCTATCTAACCTGTAGTAGAATTAACCTTAGTAACGTATCGGAATGCAGCCGCCTTGTTAGTTAAGTTTAATTCTCGAGAAAGAAAATGTGTTTTCTTATGGGCGAGATTGACACAAGGAAAATTCTGCCGCTAGTTTTGCTGCTATCGCTAACGGGTCAAATAAAATACGGAACGATGATGATATTAATTTTAGATAGGCTTGGGATAGAGAAAAGCCATTTAATTGAATTCTAAAGAGAAAAGCTTTTTAATCATCAATGTCGTGTAACTTAAGGCTGCCGCCTCCCCACGCTTCAAATGCGCTGCAGTGTGTTCGTAAACAGGTTTTTTTTACAGGAATATTCCACGTGTGCCCATTATGCCAACGTACGAAAAGAAAACTAACTACAGACATGGTCGGAATCTCATTGTTAAGACACCATGCTGATTTAAAACACTGTTTCTGAGCCCTCCAACATGGCTAAAAATGGCTTTTTCAAACTTCCGTACTTCAAAATGTGCTAACCGGATGTATGTGAAACTCAGGTTGCGACCTGCACTGAGCTTAGTTGCAGGTTTTCCACCAGCAAAATTGTATGGTCACCGCTTAGTGTCCCATAGTAAAACAGTTCGGCGGGAACCTTGCACGCTAGTTCAGCGCTTGGCTCGTTGAGGCGACGCGGCATTTGATGCGCGCTTCAAGGTCGACCTCACTGCTCCGTCGCTTTTGAGCCTCTCACGCGCTGGTAGGCGATGCCCTTAAAATCCACGAAAGCTCTGTGATTAGCCAGTTTACACCTCTTACCGACGCCAGCGATCGAGCGGCAGAAATGGTCCCTTGCCAAACTTTTAATATGGATCTCTCCAACTTGTAGTAGAAATAACCTTAGGTAGAGGGCATGCCAGGTCGCATCTTCGTGCCTACAAGTGGTGTGGTCGAGGATGGACTGCGGAGTGGAAAGTAACCTCAAATAAAGCTTCGTGACGGCACTGCTCTGGCCCGCGGGGGCGGCAGATGTGGGTGGGAGCAGTTGGTAGGGGGAGGGGGGCGCAGTTTCCACACTTGGGGCGCGCGGTGGGGCAACACCTCCGTGTTTCAAGGAAAAAAATCCACTCCGCCACTCAAGGCTGTCGGCTAACCGACCATTGTTTCCATTTTTTTTCCAAGCCTCCCCTCGCCAACGCGATCACGACCCATGATCGTTTATCTGCGTGTCATTTCGGTAGCCAGCTGCAATTAACTATCGCGACAGATCTGACCGCGCTTACTGCCACTTGGCAACGAAACAATTACGTTTCAGAGTTACTCGGTAGGAGAAAATCCCTTAGTTTTGATTTCTTCCAAATGCTCATTGACCCGTGGTAACTTCCGTCGTAAAAATTTACACTCCTCGTTATTGCATGGAGGCACACACAGAAAAATGTTCGGTAGCCAATCGTGTACATGTTTATTTTTTTGACGAAACAAACGCATGAAATTGGAATAGTTTAAATTTTTGTTTGCCTAACAGGTTTAGTTCTCTCAACATAAGCGTTTGGTTCAGTTAAATTTACATTATGATGTAACAATATTTGACATATTGACAACGAATAAAAAATGTTCGATCAAATTCAGACTTGTTCTGCAATATACAAACGTACACAAGTGGTTCACAATAAGGTGATCACTTTTGAATGTCATTGTGCCAAGAACAATTGTTAAAAAAAATTTATTATAGTGACTTCAAGGGTAAATTTTTTAGTACGGTACATTCTATACACTTGGTTCTTTAAGATGTTTTCTTTGTATTAAAACATTTAGGAAACTATAAATTATCTGAACGATATAAAGTAACTAAGGTTTCAAAAGTGCTCACTTTATCCCGAAACACCTATATATGGTTGACTGTAGAAAAACTTTTTCTCTGAGAAAAATAGATGAAATTGTATTATTTTTAGAACTCAGTCACAATAAGGCGTAACTTATGTACACAAATGTAACAATTCACGACGACAAAAAAAACATAGCTTTAACACCTGTCGCAAGAAGCAGTTTAAACATTCAGAAAAGAAAGTGAATTTTCTTATTTTCAGAATTTAGTTTAAAATACATAATTTTCATGCAGGTATCACAGTTTTCTGTTAGTACATTCCTATATCCTTCCACGGCACGCATTATTTAATTTCAGGTGAGTTAGTTATTGTGATAGGCAGAGGCGAAACGTGAAGTGTTGTAGGGCAAGCGGTGATTAGCAATGATCATACAGTACTCTCAGTTGCCTATGGAATCATATTTGATTGGTAGGGGCAGTTAGGCTACACTCCACACTCAGCGTGTAAGAGGCTACTAGTAATACACCCATGTCTCAGCAATACAACTGACACGTGTCTAAAGTACGGGGTTGGATCTTGCTTGCTTTGGAACACCTCCACTCTTCGCTAGGAAATTTACAAAAATAGCACAATTTTAACATTAACACCTTTTGCTATGCAAAAAAAAAAAAAACAATGTGATAATTTTTGTGCAATGCTTAATCATCAGTCATAATACCTACACGTTATACATTATTTCTCAAATACTTGAAATCATTTTTGCAATTAAGGTGGCCAATCATTGTCTTTCTGGTTTGTCGGAATTTCCTACAAACTCTAGAAGTGGAGATTTTTTTTGTAAAACACTTTCGAGGATATAGAGAACTGATGCATTTATTCCCAGTTTCCGATTGGTTGGCATATGTTGTTACGTAAAATAGTTACTTATTTACTCAAAACAAATGCCAAAATATACAAGATTTTTATAACAGTAATTATTGTTTCTACTCTGTCGTTACTTAATTTTCAGTAATTATTCTGGAATGTAAAACTCACGGGAGAACTGCGATCAGTCGTAGATATAAAATAAGTTTTGAAACATTGCAACGATGATGAGGATAAGTGATGTATTTAGGACATACGCCTTTGCAGTCTTTCGTTATCGCAGAGTACCAAGTTGCAGGCATAGAGTAATTTAAATCTGACAGTTCCGTTAGTGCGCGACTAGTACATAAATCAAGACATCCTCATGTGCTCTTCTGTACCAACGTGTCTTCTAGCCTTGCATTTGTGAAGTTAGTTTTCTGTCGTTCTGTCTCCGGTTTTAACGTATATTATGTCTTTGTCTTTGTGACTGACAGTGCTATGCTGTCTTAGTTGTGACACGTCTCTTTTTCTTAATTCGTTCCTTGTGACTGTTTTCATGTTTCGCTCCTGATTTTATAGGTCGTAACTACACAATATTTCAGTTAACTACATTACAGAAAATTTAACATATGTTAAAGGGAATTTAAGCTTTACATTTCGGCTAGACGTGTTTTTTTGCCCAAATCTTACTCTATTCTAGAGTTTTTCTTAAATATATAGCAGTAGCTTATGGCCTATAGTGCTTTTTATAAGAAGTTAGCTTTAAAGTGAGCACTTCCCAACTCTTATAAAAAAAAAACAATATTCACTGGGGTTATACAAGTAAATTTTTGAGAGATGTGAAATGTTTACGCTAGTTTTTAGCCACACGAAAGTATTCGTATTAAAAATTATATAGATAGTGGCATAATGGATAATATAAATTAGTAAGCAGTACTCAGTGTCTCCTGAACAGCCTATATCTGTCTGTATAAGTTAACTCAAAAACAGCAGAAATAATAATGCACTGATTGTTCGGGCGGCTACAGATTTGAAGACGCAACAACAGTTACTGATGAATGTGTCGCAGTGGTTGAATGGTCAGACCTCTCACCTCCCACCAAGGCGATCCGAATTCGGTTCCCGGCGGGGTCGGTTACCGGATTTCGCACGTGGGAATTGTGCCCGACGATGCCACTGGTCGGTGGGTTTTTTCGGAGATCTCTTATTTCCCCTATCCCCCCCCCCAATCTGGGCGCTGAATATTTCGATGTTAAGCGGTGACCAAAATTTCTCACTCGCTCACTGTTGCATATGACTTAAGCCAGGAAATTTGTTTATTTTCTGTAGGCTTACCGAAAGTAAACAAATAAAAAACAGGGCTATCATACTGCTATTCGTAAAAAATCTTCTGCCTATAAACAATAACGGTATTGCAGAGTTCATATTTGTACTATTAATATAAGCTTCTTAAATAAGCTTTACTTAGTTTCCTCTAATTCTTTTTATCCTGGATAGTTGAATATATTTTCTTACATCAATCTTAATTTCATATCCTATAAATGTAAAATACAAAGTACGCAATTAAATAAATAGCTATGTATATAACGTCTTAAAGAAAGTTACATTTTTATACATATCAGCACTAACATACGTTCTTAGTTTTTTACGTAATAATTTGGTACCTACTGCAATAATCTTTCAGCTCTGCTCAGTAATATTTGAATTTTTTTTGGGAACATTGACGTGATGGGTTATTTTTTCTGCTAACGCACATCGAAATTGCTATCACACTTAAAACAAAACCACATTTCTCAGAAACCATCTTAAGTGTAAATGATAAATTAAGTTATTCTGATAAAAGCTGTAGTTGCAGACGACAGTACAAATTCATACCTTTAGAGTTAAAAAATTAAGACGAAGAAAATAATGTATTTTTTTCAACTTTGCGGGAAAAATATTTTTGGTGGTAAATCCTAAAATAAAGTTAGCTGAATAAAATATTTAACTAAACATCGTTCATGAACTGAAAATGTGGAACGAGTATATTTACCGATAATTATATTTGCACAGTACCAAAGAGACAACGCTTTGCTGACAGCATAGGAATCATAACAGCCCAACTATTTTACTGGAAGATCAATTTGCAACGCATTTCACAATGTTCACAACATATGTTTCTCGAAATTTTAGCATACCTATAGGCAAAGAGCACGTTTTGTTAATATTGCTCACAAGAAAATTACAATACAAATAATCGCAGATATCTGCAAAATAATATACATTGCTACTTATGACGTCAGGATGTAACAACAGTTTTGATGACATCTGAAGTAAATTTTGGAATCTAAACTATTATAAGAATTTTTTTGCTAGCGGCTCAAAAGTGTACATACATTTTTGAAAACACACTACATCTAATAATCTAAATGTTAATAAAATGACCGTTTCGAAATATTTACAGACACATATTTTTATTTACAAATGTTAAAAACAACAGTATTTGAACATTTCTTCGGTTTGGACACTCTGCTAGGTATTAATTTTCTTTCATTATCAAATGGAAAGGAAATTACATCGAAAATAATTTTGCACCACTTTGTTTCAGTGCCTTACGTACACACCTGCAGTTTTGCTTCGTGGTCAGTGATTGGATGATTTAACTACCAGCGTCGTGGGGTTCTAATCGCAAATCACAGACGTGTGGTGTCCCAGTTAACCATGTTCTGATTGGCACAGTTATAGGAAAGATAACTAGGGACTCTTGCCCCCACTTTGTTTCGGTGCCTCATATGCACATCTGCAGTTCTGCTTCGTGATCACTGATTGGGTATGTTAACTTTCACGAGTCTTGGGATTATACCGGCAAATCACAGACACGTGGTGTTGCGGGAACATTATTGTAATTGGCTCAGTCAAATGATACGGCACTTCACACAGACACGCTGCCAATATCCATGAAGCAGAATTGTAGATGTGCACTAAGGCACTGAAACAAACTGGGGCAAAATTCTTTTCGTGAAAAACAGGGGTCCCTTATTATCATTTGTGATCTACTTATGAAGTTGCACGTGTTACGAAGTTGAGGTAGGCACACACATTTTCACACTTGCTCATCGTGTTGCCTATACTTCCAGGATGACAAGACGCTAATATTTTTGCGACGTAAACACTATGAGTTATAAATTATTAATTTATCTACTTCCCGATAGCAATGTCGCTAGGAAATCCTTGAAACGTAGCGAAGACCCTGGCGCCTATCACATAGGTAACTTCTGCGAGGAAATGTGGGCGAAGGGTGATATTTAAATCGGGAGCGAAGCCGTATTGCTAACGGTTGCGAAACTGCGCGGTGATAGGTCAAGGCAGCCGCAAGTGTATTTGGCGCCACACAGCGCAAAGATAGCAACAAATCACGAACCGCCAACGCCGTCCGCGACACTGGTCCCACTGCAGGGAACGTTCGAAAAAAAAAAAAAAAAAAAAAGGCCACTGTGTGTCATAACCTACATTCCCGGCGAAAGTGAAACACGTTTACTTCTCAAACAGTTCTTGTTGGTAACGGGACGAGGGATAGAGAGAGATGGGGGAGGTATGAGAAAAAATGTTAATTACGCAAGTGGTAAAAGTGAGTCGGCGTGGGTGGGGTTGGCAGAAAACCTGTCGTCCACCCACCCCCCGAGAACCGAGGCGACCTTCCACCCCCTCCAGGAGTGTGCCGCTCTCCGGGCGGTGAGATCTGCCCGTCGCAGCATTCCTGGTCCAGCGGGCGGTCAGTCCGTCGCCAGCCGCCACGGCTCTCAGCACGCGAACCTCTATACATCTCTCTATCTCTCTCAGTCGTGTGAGAACTCTTCCATCATGGTGGACACCCGGCAGCTGGCTCTCCTCGCGACGACAGGTCAGTAGTGATGATCCTTGTTCCTTCTTCTTCATCACACAAACCACGCGGTGGTTATATCTTTGGTGGGCGGTAAAAACGACGTAAGGCATGTTAAAAAAATAATGAGACATGTGTTGTCCTTACCGGTTACTGAAGATAGTACGAAGGGTAGAGCTACAAGTTACTATAATGAGACTTATGCCCTTTTAAACGTCTACTAAAATCTCCAAGTTCAACGTGCAATCATTAGATGTAAGCCCTTCTTTCCGTCCACTGAAGATATACTTGTTTGCTTTAGGACGGTGCTTCTCTGTTATTCCAACAAAGACCACGTATATCGGCCCTTATTTCGGTACAGTACCAAATTATTGTTACCTTAGTAAAGTAATCTCATAATGCCACTGTATTATGTCACAGAAATAAAACTTGTATCTCCGGTATGTTTATAAAACATAATCTACAAGAACAAAACTAATACCTATTATCTCCGCTACGAGGTTGAAAACTGCGAGAAATCCGTGCACCCACTACTTATATTAACTTGTGATTTGTCTGTAAATTTGAAGTTAAATGACAGACTTCTTCTAAATTGTAATTAAGTTTTTTCTTCCAAAACAAACTAATTGTTTTACAAATTAAGGATACGTCCACATCAGTACTGTTTGATTACCGGTTTTTCGAAGTTTTTATGTGTCGGTGTCGATATAAGAGCAATGTTGCATAACTAATTAAAATTTGTCACGTTCGTAAAATTTTGTACTAAGTTAAATTCAACGCCGAATAGTCGACAGTAATTATTAGAAAAATTCAAAAAATATTTCAAAATTAACTAGAAGTCTTAATCAAGGATCTCCAGACCTCTGCTGTTCAAAGTTTTATAATCTGGCATTTTAAGTGAACAAGTAGTTTTTGAGAGTAATCTGAGACAAATACAAAGGAGACTATGAGTAAAGCAATTATTATTTTAACTGTGAAACCGTAATTTTTTTTACACATATTTTATTATCAAAGGGAAGCATTTCATCGATATTTTCTTTTTGTAACATTACGAAGTCACTTAACCGTATGCATAGTTACAAATTATCATAGCCCATGTCAACATTTATTTTTTTTTACAAATTGCTAAGTAATACAACGTATGCTGAAAATTTAAACTGTGAAGTGGTCTCAAAAGGGTTCAGTCAAATTGTAAAACGCACTGACAATATTTAGTTGTGTTAGTTGAAAATTTTATATACGTTACTAGTAATATATTATTTGTCTGTGATTCTTAGTTTTTATATTTTAAAATGTTTACTAGTCTTTACGTCTCGTCATAAGATACGTTTGAAAACAACTTTACGCAGGGATAAAAACTAGGAGAGGACCCGGCCATGGCCTACGTTAAGGAACAGCATGCATTCGCTTCCAGCTATTTCGTGAAACCGTGGAAAACCAAACTCAGGATGTCCGGAATTAGGAATCGAACTCGGATAATCCAGAATGAGAATCCAACGTGTTGCCAGGCGCTTCTTTCGTTGCTCGAAGTCGAGCTGCTACAGCTCCTTGTGTAGACAAACTACCAAGACGACCGATGGAGGTAGTGAACAGAACAGATATAGCATCAAAACTAATTGATTCCGTCAATTCATTCGTTAACATTTTTTATGATAAATTTTTTTTTCAAATGTTACTTAACTCATGTCCTCATCGTTCCCGTGTTCAAGATAATACGTAAGTATTCTTTGCCTCTTCTAGCGAAGCACGAATTCATTTATTTGTTTACCACACTTATTTCTTACTGAAATTTGGCAGTATCTTAGGTACTTAGACATACGAAACTGTTTGATGGACTGGTTTTTTGTTTACTTAGCTATATGTTAAATTTTGATGCTCGACTCGTTAATATACAAAAAACTACAACCGATTTTAAAGAAAGGCTGAAAATAAATTTAAATAATTTTTATTACGTTTGCGCTAGACATAATGATTTAAATATTTACGACGGTCTTTGTTAAAAAGACTCATAAAATTTTAAGTAAATAATACAATGGATTGTACCAGGGACGGATCTAAGTTTTCCTTCATCCGTATCATGAATTGTGATTTGTCTCCCCTCCCCCCTTCTTTCCCGCCCTTTTTTTCCATCAGTCCCATCTACCCAACAGTAATAAACGTATCTTGCGTACGTTATTTTGTACTCGGATAAATAACAGAATACAATTTAAGCATAAAAAGATAAAATCTGTATTTGCTAGCTACCATTAGCAGTGTTTTTAAGTGGGCATTATAATTATAAACACTGTGTTTAAAACATTATATGGTGTTCAAAGTTAATAAAAATGCAAAAAAAAAACTGGCAGAAGTCTAAATGTTGGTAGACATTGCATCTTTTTTTACACTCATTTACATTTTATTCCAAAATAAAAATTGTCGGCACCACTAACGCCCCCTCTAACCCGGTGCCTGAGGCAGCCTGCCCACCCCTCTACTCCCCTTAGATCCCGCATGATTGGGAACCACTAAAAAATTGCTGCAAGTGTTGCTGGTCTGGAATCTGATGCAATATTTACAGAATGCGAGAAAGTTACACCTTACTACAAAGAAACTAGCTCAGTAAGAGATGAGCGTATCCATATTGTACATTATCCCTGAATCAAGCTCTGGCTATGAAATGAACTTATCTTGTAACTATATTGAATGATACATCTTTAAAAGCATTTAAAAGACATTCGCGTCCTACCTGAATGTAGCTTGTGAATAAATAATCCAAACGACTCTGTGTGGGAAGAGACTCGAAATGACGACTTCTGGAAATGCCATTCGTGCAGCGTGATTCATTTACCGCTGTGTGGAAATCGCAAATTGTTTAATAATATAGATATGCCAAAGCCCACAGAAAGTCTTCACTTCATAATAACAGTTTTAAAAATTTTGTTTTAGGCAGATGTATGACGCTCAGAACTAAAACGGTTTACCCGAACCTAAGTGTAACTTCACATATCCTATCCGAAAGTTAAAGTAATTAATAAACATTCTCTTCTCCAGTAATAATAAGCTCAAATATGGTTTTAGATTTAAGGTTATTTTTAACGTAATGGGATCTACCGATTCTACAAGCTCATGAACTACGTATCATTCAAGAGTTTGTTTCCAACGGTTACCATTTCAATCACCTTGCCACATGAAAGTGTCTTCAGAAACCTGTATAAGCTTGACAATTTTTTTCTGATCTGATGTAATGCAACTAATAAATCTGGTATGCTTCTAAACTTGGACATAACGACTTGTTTTACTGCTCACGATATCGTGATCATGAGTCGCAGTAAAAACACTTTATAAAATATGGTTGCTATGATTAGAACATTAGCGAAGTCTGTCAAATGCACTGTACAATTTTTTTCATACATTTATCTGAAATACGGTTACCAATTTGTTAATTTTGTACCTGAAAGTAGGCTATATGATTTACACATTAAAATATTGGTTCATCCACGAACTACTCATTGGCATGAATTGCAAAATGATATGCTGTTAAGACCAGCTGCAGTTAATAATCACATAGGCTATTTAGCATAATACGTCAAGATGCATAAGACCTTGACAGGAAGACCTAAACAGGAAGGAACTTTACGGTAAAATTACTTTTATTTTTACTTCGGGTGACTAATTTTCTGCACTCCGCAACCAATTCCCTTTCTGAAATTACGATATCAATAGTTAAAACTGTAAAAAAAGTAGTTCCCGTTATGGAAATCCAAAGAGGGTGCTACTGCGTCACGAAACTAGAAATGAAAAACTTCATTTAGAGTATAAAACTTATACATTTTTCCTGTGTATCGAAGCTGCTCTACGAGTTTTTCGTAACCATTTGTGACACAGCTGTCGAAAGGTTTGTGTGTCGATTTTATATGCAAATCGAGTTTCACATTCTGCTGCCCGTAATCGGCATACAACCTTCTGGAAACTAAAATTAAACTATGTAAGCTTGTGTGGGATGTGTGTGTGCGTGTGTATGTGTGTGTGCGTGTGTATGTGTGTGTGGTATTCAACCTAGATCACATAACCGAGTTGTGACCTTAACTCACGTCATATACACACAATAATTACGTGTCCGGTGATCAAAGCGTTTAGCTGGTCCCATGTTTGATTCCTGATCGTGTCAGACATTTTGCAGGTTATTGCTATGTTTTTATACGAAAACCACCACCCAAATCCCACAGTATACTTGCTAATAGTTATGTTTTGAATCATGAGTGCCGTATGATGGCCTGAGCACCAACTTATTGTATTAGCGTATGTGTGTTCTGGGTTCGAGTCACAGGCAACGTATTAATATCCGTACATGATTTTTTTTTTAATATGGTTAGTCATGTTTGTTAACCACTACTCTTCTAACACTAACTGAGAAACTTTACATTACACAAATAAAAACTGACCTATCGAAATTCCACACGTTTTGAGTAGATGCAATGATGCCAGACATACGAAAATTATAATAATACTGTTCTAGAACTTTCTCGCCATTTTCCGTTGAGATAAATAAATATTGCACAATTTAACACAACGTGATGCAATATCAGTCACACGCAAGAAGAAATATATACTATAATCGATAAAATCGACACATTAGATTCATTTTAGTACCAAACAGTTCGAATTGCACGTAAAAAACGTGCAACAGAAAAAGTGAGTGTTCGTTAAGCTGTGTTTCAATAACGAGAAATGAATACTGTCATAACCTAGACCACCCATCTTTTTTTTGTGAAACATAGGCGGTTATAGAACACCGACACTCATTCAACCAGAAAGTGTGTAAATCCTCCATATAAAATGAGGAGAATGTTTGGTACAGACAGCCGTATACATGTCTGTGTATGCCGAAAGAAGTGTGTTAAATTGAACCAAATAAATAATTGTTCTAGCTCTTTGACGAGAGGATTTAGTGCGACTACGTGTTTATCACGTCAAGTAATTCGCGGTTAAGGTGTGTGCCAAGTGAACCTGACATACAAACTAAGAAGGAAATACACATTGGCCAAAAAATTCGTCAAACTCTTTGTTTACGAGAAAAATGACATGGTAGTGCGATCTACTATCCTACATTCTTATTCACGGGTATTTTGGATCTATTTTGTAAATTAATGGCCTGGAGACTGGTTATCAAATAGCATTTTCTAATTTCCGCCTAGTATTGCTCACTATGGCGCAGTCCGTATATTCGATGCCTGACTTCCTGTTTATTTTATTAGGACAACTTAACCAATATTTGAAGTGTTTTGTAAAATGTTCAGTTAGCAAAACTTTTGATAGACCACCGTACCAACTTTATCTCTGTGTACCATAATTTATTTTCGACTTCTCGCGCCGTGGTCGACCACCGAGCACTGCTTGCAAGCAGCAGACGTCACTGAGCGAACCTGTAACGGACAAGGTCAGCGGTGATGACTTGCGGCTTGTTTAGCAAGAAATTCCTGGGTCATCTCGCAACTAAGGAATTCACTACAAGGCATCTTTCACTATAATTATCTTTGGAGACGTACCGGTACGTACATGAAGCGAATCCCTATTGCAGTTATGTTAATTTTCTTAGGAATTTGTGTCAACTACACACGAGAGAAAAATAATAAAAACTACTGGCCATCGTTATTTTACGCGATTATAAAGTTTTAAATTCTCTTTCTACTTCTGTTCAGTTCTGATAAAATTTAAAGTCATTTTATGTTTGTAATAAACAAACCAAGTGAATTTTGACTAAACGAATTCTGCACCATTTTGTTTAAATACCTTACGTGTACATCTGAAGCTCTGATTCATAGTTAGAGACCTGAAAAATTCGCGGGTTCACTGACAGGTAAGTTAGCCTCCAAGAATATATATGTACTCAAGCACACTGCAGTTGTACATTGTCTGCTCGCTGACACTGTGAAATAGGCCTGCATTTAGTTACATTGTTATATTAGTTCTGCGACTTCAAGAAGGTGTCAAATAAGTCAACGGCCAATTGTAAAAGTAGCACAAATCTACAGTTACTGGAATCCTAGACTATGCCTGAAAGAAAACGCGAATTTTCGAGGTCCATATTAATAGTAATTTGCATAATGTGTTTGTGCAAAGGCGTCACTCGTTTGACTGGGCCAATCAGAACAGGGTTACTGCTACACCACACGTCTGTGATATGCGGCAAGAACACCACGACTCTGAGATACGACTCTGAGATATAAAATCATCCAATCACTCACCATGAAGCAGATCTGCAAAAACTACCAACTATAATTATTACGTCATTTATACTTAACAAGGGCCGCGTTTTAGATATCGGAATTTGCTGATGTCAGATTTCGGCTTTTTTTCGGTTTTCAGTTCTTTTAAAAACGCCTATCTAATTCGTAAAACAGAAATACATAAGAATTCGTTTGACTTCGTGCCAACCTTCCCGCAAGTAAAATTATTGGGCTGGCGATTAAAATCCTTTTGGTTAGACTACAAAAAAAAAACTTTTATTAGTACCTGTTACACGTCGTAAAAACCTTACACGTGGACTTGTTTTCCATCTCTTGTTTATGATTGATTGTTGGATTAATTTATTTACTGCGTCCAATAAGACTGCATTGTATGCAATATGTATGGTAATATAGGATTTCTCAGAATAGTCTGTAACATAGTGGATATAACTGTTTAACAAATATAAATAACAAAATTTGCCAATCGCAACAGGCATATTTCGGTGTATAAAACAACAGTGATAAAATCTTATTGTATGGTCATGACCCAACCTAATTGTATTGACACAATGATATAAATATATTATTTAAAACCTCAAGGGTTATTTAAATTAACACAGTACAAAGTATCAAGTTAAATAAAGTTACAATTTATTATTCCATATAGATGTAAGATATAAAAAAAGTAATCTCAGTTATAAATACCTGCTAGTTAATTTCTGGTTTCTGTCCATCGACTAATCTAAACAATACGCGCTATTGCCGTTACGCATCTCGTAAATGAGGGCATATTTTATTTGAATTTGTAACGCAAAATCGCCACTACAACAGAAATGACACACGCTATTCAATAATTCAAGTTTCGTTCAGTTATACTGCCACGAACAACGACGACGCACTTCAGAAACAATAATTAACGTATTTTCTTAACATGTGAAATAAAAAGTATGTTGTTTTTAGGCTGGCAAACGTAAAACATAATATACAGATTACCGATGGTTTCACATCATTTCGGCAATGATACTCAAAGTAATTTCCAATACTTTTGAATATGTATATACTCAAAACGGGCAAACGCACGCAAATGATGCAACCAAATATGCAACTTGGCGGCGAGAACCTAACTCTGATGCCACCTGTTGGTGGAGTTTTGAACTGTCTGAAGCACGGAGCAAGCGATAACGGCCACGGCGACTCGAGGTCC
>PNEQ01047532.1:53606-149990 GCA_003012365.1 Medauroidea extradentata
GTCGAGTTCGTCATATGTTCTTTCACTAATGTTGTATTCAAATAGGAAAATACACGGAACTACGTACAATAAATCGCTACCAACCATACAAGCAGTAAAGTAACTCTTGTTAGTGGTGATGTATATGCAGTAACGGCTAGTGATTTTTTTCAAAGGTTAAATCTTTAGTGCTCACTTTATTCCGAATGGCCTATAGTATACTTTTATAGTTATATCCCTTATGTTCTAAAATTCTGACATACAGCTGATGTGTAAAATAAATTAAAGTGAAATTTTTGGTTATATGTAGAATTTATCAATTCATTCCCTTTTTTTAAAACTAATATTTATTCAAATTGATTTTACTTGTTTGTTAAAGTACTCAGGTTGCGTAGAGGATTTGACAATTTATTGTATTGTTTACCCATATACATGTAAGTTTTCATATAGTAATATATTTATTATTATTGTTTTTTTTTTAGCAAGACTGTCTTCAAAAGTGCTAAATTTACCGTGAACATCCTACAGAAATGTTAGCTACGTTTTGACGTCTTCTATACCCGTGCTCATGAAATGACGAGACAGTAGTTGGAGTGTTCAAATATCCCGCTGCCTGATTCACAGTTCCGTGAGAGGGAGAGAGAGGAACACTACCACAATCATGTTTCAACAACGCTGGTTGTCGCTTGGCGTTGCAAAACGCGCCTCGAAAGTAGCTCCGTGGATCACGTTTCATTTACTAGCTCTTTCCTGACCCGTCGTGACTAGACGTGACTCGCGAGGTAGCTTCGCTTGTTTATTGCCACCACGCCTACTGCGGGGGAGAAGTCCAGTGTTGCCAAAACGAGCCAAGTACAGCGGTCAGAAAACAATATTTCACCTTCGAGACATTCGTGTTTAATTACCAGGGCACAGCAACTAAAATTCCAAGGGGATGGCAAAAGTAACAACTGCTATTCTAATGTTCATCTTTAAGGTTACATTCTTGGATAACATAGTTTTGCTCTCATAAAATGAATTACATATTATAACACTAAAATAAAGAACACATAAAATTATTGCATGTAGACAGGTTTGCCCTTGCTTCAAGGATTCAAAGCGGAAAGGGGGAATGTAACTGACCCCTCTCCTGATATTGCACAAATGCTTTAAACGCTGTAATGTCTTCATAACCATGTGGAGTAATAACAAATATACAAACAATTTTAAAAATATATTTTACTTTCAAACCTATACACGGGAGATCGATTAGGCAGCCATTTTCTTTTTTAAACTTAGGTAACAGTGCTGAGTGTGTATTACTCAGACTCCTAAACGATAACCCTATTAACTACACAACAACAGAATACAGGATGTAAATATACCAAATTTTAAAAGCACTTTGACTTATTAGAAGCCATAGAGATTCCAACTATTCTTCGTAAGATATAGACAACAGTTAAGTAGGGGCGGGAGCACCTTACCTAGACGCCTAGCCATAATACCGTCGAAAATATGAAACGAGAAAGAGAACCTCTGTCAATTATTTAGTCATGCATCACTATTCGCGAAATTTTCGCGAAACTTAAACTTATGAGATAATTTAGAAAAAAAGCAGAATTACATATGAAGTAAAATTACTCATTTTTTGTACATTTAGGTAAAAAATTCGTTAGTGTTCCAATTAGTGAAAATCACATAATCAGCGAGTTTATTTCGTTGATACAATCTGTAGTTTTTCACTAATTTCCGATCGAGCAGTTTGAACAATTTTAACCAGTGGAAAATAACTAGAAAACTGTGAATATTCATATTTTACCATTTAGAGTGTACCGCCAAGCAAACATTGCGAGCTTGATATATTTTACGAGTTAGTGGACCGGACGTGTGAGCCGTGCTGTAGCGAGATACGGAAAGTACTTTTTCTTGTATAACTATTAACATGTTTCCAATGAGTTCATCTACGGAAAGAAGATGATTTAAAAATGCCGTCCGCTTATCAAAAACATGATTCCCAAGCTCCTCAAAAGTGCTAAAAATTGACTTTTTCTCGTTGCTGTATCTGAGAAAATATAGATAGTATACTAAGCCATATAAACCTGTATTGGACACAAACTTTCCACAAATAAAACAACAGGGTCATCGCTTGAAGTCCCATTGAAAAACATATTCTACGAGAACACTACACGCTAGTGTAGCCCTTCGCGCCTAGAGGCGATGAGGTGTTTGATGGACGTGTTATGTTGGACTTATCGCCTTCCCTGTTGCCGTGCTTCAAACGTAAAGAGAAAGCTACCGTCTACTAACTCTTAATTCCGAGCCGTCATCTTTGAACTCTCAGACTCCTAGGTAGCAGTGCCAGAAAGTCGCTGGCGCCTACGTCTCCAATGCTAATAACACGCCGTGTTCGGTATTGTTCTACACTATATTTGCTTAAACTACATGCATCTGTATTCCCGCAAGGAGAAAATGAAAAGTAAACGGCGTAGGTCTGCCTTCATCATGAATATTTATGAGAAGAGTGTTTCATGCTTGCCACTCGCGGCATTGTTGGTCCCGACAAGTACCTCAGCCACACCCATAGTTACTGGGAGGAATAAATTAATGACCCCTTACATGATGTCGAGTTATATCTTGCCGCCTCCTACAGCATCTTCTTAAAAAACAGTGTCGTGTGTTGGATGCATCTTTTAAAAGAAAGTTAATATCCTATCGTCATTATTTACAATGCTTAGTTACAATAAATTGCAATTAAGTTTTATTACAATATATACATGTACATAAGTCTTCTTTTAATAACTTTGATGTATATGTTTTAAACTTTCTATTATATTAGTGGCCTTAAATCTTATTCATTATGAGAAAATAACTTCCTTTCGATGTCTTTATCAATGATATTCAGTCAAAACTAATTTATCGTAAAACAGATAAATATTTACGACCAAAATAATTCTACTTTGAAGATGCAAAATAAATAAATTAATTAATAAAATTCCCTTCAACTAAAGTTTAAAGTGTTATTTACTGAAAACTAATCAAACTGTATGCGAAAAAGTAAAAATTGTTTAGTAATACAAATGAATAATTTTAGACCAAATATTTCATTTTAAGAAAGTTTTTTTAAACTATAAAAGGAAAAATATACATCACCTTAAAAAAACATAGGAAATATTTGTTTCCTTGACACATGTGGTTTTAGGTAACATTCAGAAGGAATTTTCAAATCTAGACTAGTTCTTTTCCCTAGAATCCAAATATTGATAGTTAAAACGTCTCAACTATGGCAAGATGGCAGTAAGAGATATTTGTGCAAGTTATTGGATATTTTTAAATTGTACAGAAATTTGCTTCTCTCTGAAACAAATATAGCTTACAGAGATTCTAAACAGAGTCGCGTAATGCACTCGATTTAATAAATACAGTCCGAATTAAAAGAAAAACATTATTTAATTGGAAAATATCTAAAAACTATCATTATTTAAAAAAAAACAGTTAGAGCATTTAGTATTTTAAATAGTTCTATTTACATAAGTTATCCTAATTTGTTTTAACGCCTGGAACATTAAGTTTCTTGCTTGCACTCAATAGAATGGTGTCTAGTCTTCATTATTCTAAATGTTTCATAATAAATCAAAGTCCCTATATTCGTTTTTCAGCAAAACAAGGACGAGATTTCCTCTAAAAATAATGTTAGAAAGGGGTTCTTAAGGGATACGGTTGCTATACTTATTTAAATAAAAACCTTTACTAACACTAACCAAATTTCTTTTTTACCTTCATCTCACGTCACTTGTGTGCTAACTAATGTATTGTCTTTAACATGTACAGGTATCAAATTACAAAATAATCGTTAGAAATAATATCCGTCCGAGTTGCAGTCCTGCTATTTACACTCGTGTCTCTCCAGAGAGTAATCAGCCTCTCCTTACTCCCGTCCAAGTCTACACTGCACACTGGAACTCCTTTAAGACAACGAACTCCTATTTATAACGGTTCTGCGGGTTTAATTTTCAAATCATGAAAGGAAGCAGATATCGCAAATCCGTTACATAGAAATGTTGGCAATCGTTCGGACTATGTAGCCTAATGTGTTGAAACATGAAATTATATAATTTTGGCTTTGTACCGATTTAAATTTCCTTAAAGTCAATAACTAGCAAAAATTATACAAACTTCTGTTTTGGGAAAAAATAGTCGATACAGTACAAACAATTTCCAACATGTCTATGCAACGGTTTTTCAATATCTGCTCTCTTTTAGGATGTAAAAAAATAAATCCTACTGAAATAACATAAACAGGGACCCTAGCTCTTAGTGGCACTACATCAACAATTAGTTGTTTTAATAATTTTGTATTAGTACGAGACATGGTTTCTTTTGTAGACATACACTGTGACTTTCTTACTTTAATGACCATTTTTTTTGCTTATAATGGCATACCAAAGTCCAAATCTGCTTATAACGGCTTTATGCTAGAAAGCAGAACCAACTGACTTTCCGAAATTAAATAATTCACACTGAAAAACAGTATCACGGGCTACGTCAAGACCTGTATAAAAGTCACATTAACATTTTTTTTTAATTTCAGAAAATTGGCGATATTTTGTTTTAAATTTAGTACTTTAAAGTGTATTATAAACTACATCATATTAAAGAGTTATCATCTGGGGTTACAGTAAGTAGTATTTTAATTTTTTTCTTTCAGGACAAGATGGTATTCAAAATTTCTCACCTTATTATGCACAACCTAAACACTCATATGAAAAATAACCCTCACTTTTGTTTGCGTGGTACTACTACTACAGTTATATTTCAGAACCTTAGTACTGTAGTGGAAGGTGTGACTATTTCCTTAACATTTCTGAGCTCTCTGGGGGAGTGACTATTTCCTTAAAATTTCTGAGCTCTCTGGGGGAGGGGGGTGGTGGTTATATATATATATATATATATATATATATATATATATATATATATATATATATATATATATATTGGCTACACCACTGAGAGCGAGAGACTATTTGCATGATATGAAAACGAAAACCGCGTAGACGAATATGAAAACAAAGTACAATGAAGAAGGGGGTTTAGTATTAAAAAATGAAGAGGAGATAGAACAGAACGTAGTGATGGACTTGAATGGAGAATAGGGGGCCTTAAAGAATCCCGCCTTGATGAGGCTAGCCAGTCACCCGCCAGGGAACCGGTCCTAGGCAGGTACAAGTTTAGCCTGCCGTTAAAAATGGTAATGGACGTGGCGTGCGTCGTGTCCAAGGAAGAAGGGTCGGAGGTGGACGGCGTGTGGCGCCGGCTAGCGTCTCGTCGCGTGGCAAGGTCGTCTCTCGTACATTAACCACGTCGTACAGCCGAGCCTCCAGGGCATCTGCTTCCTCGCCGCCAGAGAATTCCTCCTGATCAACCTTGGCGGCCTTCCTCATAAACGTTGATGACCGGGAACTATAACGTATACCAACTAAACGTTAATGCTTGTAAAATGTGATAACCTTGACTGCATGCAGGGTAACATTGACTCACTGAACATATCAATGGCCCAGTTCAAAAGAGAAACAACTGAAAAAAATTGCATTTTTGAGTTTGGTTCACCAACACATAGGCAGAAGTGCAATCTACTCTGTTGAAAATAAACAACAACAAGTAATTTCACTTGTTTTCATGACATGGCACTTTAATCTGTTTACTAGTGAAAAGCTGGAAATTGTATTTCTTTCTTTTAAATTCTGATAATTTCAGCAAAGGCAGACTATACACATTTTAAATACTTGTTGCCTCTCAACTTTTTCTTCAAATTAACACCAACCAAGTATGCTAATTAACATGTTTCTTGGCAAACAGGAAATCTTTCTATGTGCATTTTACTCAAAACTGTAAATTTTGAGTTGTTTGCCTTTTGAACTAGGCCATAGATATGTAATTTGGTGAAGAAATGGCAAACTTCGTCTGCATGGATCAAATTTAAGAGTTAGAATACTAAACTCTATAACTGGCACACGTCTGTGCTTGCGAGTTTCAGGCTGTAGCTCGTCGTGGACAGGTATGAAGCAAAGCCCCGGCTAAATACACGCCAACCTAAAAACATTTGGTAATCGGGCTCGAGTAACTGCAAATGCACCATTAGCGGGTGTTTGTGAAACAGCTGATAGCACGGCCAGACCTGCGCGCGCATGTGTTCCCCGCTTCCCTGCCTACAGACTTACACAGACATCCGCCGGTTACATTACACGTAGGTATATATTTATTTATTAAATTGTCCAAAAACATATATTTTGAGTCGGTCAATGTTACCTCTATTGACGGTATCCAAAATTTGATTTTGTGAACTTTAGGCTCGGTTTTAGTTACCATATTGAATAATTTAATTTTTTGCTTCTATGAAATTCTGAAAGTATAAATATGGAATTTGCGATTGTAGCGCAAATTATATTTACCTTCCGTTATAGTAAAAGCGTGACAGTTGAACTTTCAACGTGTATTTACGCCGCAATAAGTCCTGCAATTTTTTTATTCTTAATTTGTATGGTTGATGCTTCTAAATATAGACTACATTAAATGTTCAACCTACCATGTATGTGCCGTAGCACAACGTAAATAAAATTTGCGCTATAATCGCAAATAACATAGTTTTTTTACAGAATTATAAAAAGAGAAAAAGAAAAATGAAATAATCTTGTATGGAGGACTTAAACCGAGCCTGTTTTTTTATTTATTTATTATTTTGACAAAAGAAATCACGAAATTCAGTTGAACATAACTTTTGTGTATTTTTTAACTACCAGGAAATACTACGTAATGTAGATTTCAATAAATTTATTAGTTTTAATGGTAGGCTATACACTATCTCAAGAGTTTCTTGAAGTCATAGAAAACCATTGAAGAAATTCCTTTAGAACTGGACAATCATACCGCCTGAATTTTGTGTTTAGTATTTTATTACTAGACATTACTTTCAACTTAGTAGTAAAATTTAAAGTATTACAACACGCAAACACCACACTTAATTTTTATTAAACTTCACTACCGTGTACTTGTGTCTTTAACTTTAATTTTTATTTTCAGATTAACTTGGTGATCCTGCACAATTTTGGAATTAATAATGTAAAATAATAATACATCCTTATTTTCTTAATTATTGTAATTAATTTAAAGACTGCAACATGTTTATCATTTTCTGTACTTATCTCAAATTTGTATTAAATAAAATATCACAAAAATCTTAATTATGCTGACGGTTCAGAAAATAGCATTCAACCACTTCAATACCATTTACAGGACACACTTTCTCTCGTTCTGAAATTATTAATTTTTGAATCATACTTGAAATTTTAGAAGAATTGCGTATCAATGACTGCCTCACTATAGGAACATTACACTTTACGACTGTGAATTTCTGGTCTTGTTTCTACAAATTACTGTTTGTTTAGTAAGAGTCGAGTGATTATCATTTTAATTTAATATTAGCTTTAGTGTTGCTTATCAATGCTTTCTTATTCAGACATAATTTGCATAATACAAGTTATGATAATTAGTTACGGCCTTGTCAAGTTTAAACTTATACATTCTTAAAATTTTTAATCAGGAAGAAATGAATAAAATTTAATCTTGACGGGTTCAGAAGGTGGGATACTACAAGACGTGTTGGAATTACTAGTTATGACTTAGGGCCTACTTTGGTTGTTAGAATAAAACTTATCTGAAATATATAAACAACATAGCTCATATAACTGTAATATATAATTTATTATGAAGTAATTTAGAAAATAATTTTTAAAATCACAAATTAATGCTCGTTGTTTCATAGCAACTACTTAATTAGCAAATATAAAACGCACGTAGTGGTAAGTTACGTGGCCTATTTACGAAATATCGTAGAAAAACTTGTGCAGTTGGAAATTACTACTAAACTAAATAATAACTAACGACACTGCAACACTGATGGCTTGGGAACAAATTTCCTTTCGTCCACATTTCATTGTCAATATTTCAATGGAGAATTTCGAGCATGTTTTGCACCATTGCTGCAATTAATAATGTGTGCAATCAACTTTGTTTTTCTCTGTTTACGATAACCAAGTGCTTATATAAGTAAATAGACTTAGTATTAGAAAGTTTTTAATAATAGTAATTGTATGACCATATATTTCCTAGAATTCTTACTTCGGGCATCTTCAGTAATAATTCGCTTTCTTTGTTCAGATTGCCGAATCTCCAAATAATTGAACTATTTTAAAATCAGTTCCTTATTTCTGGCTATTTTGTATCCATCCACATTACACAAACTATACAAAACTTTGATTTAGGTGTCACACATTCTTAAAGTTCAGTAATGCTCATTTATGACAGCGACATTGTATGAACTGAATTTCTTAGGAAAAGCAGTGTATTAGGACGACTTTTGCACATTCCAAAAAATTTCTTATAAAACACAACCGATCTACATAATTCAATGTGTTAATACACTGATAGTAAAGTTACAGTGTGGCTACATATGCATTTATAGTTTAAACTTTCCCCAGACTACCTTACTATATGTCCTTTACTTGAGACCAGCCTGCATATAACAAAGTAACATTGGGAATGATCTTATGCAAATGTGTTATTAGTAGTATCTTAATTAAATACGCTACTATTCAATGCGAAAGACATTCAAATAAAATCGGATCCGAAGCCATTCGTTTACGAGCAGGTGAGTATCTTTCAGTAGAAAAGAACCGTTTCTGCATTTTTGGAGCCTGGAATACACGAATGCGGTGAGTCATACCTAACTTTAGTCTCCACTTCAATAACCTTATCTGGTGGGCTGCTAAAAGTTGTGCAACCGGTTTAAAGAATGCGACGTAGCTGCTTATCTTGATCGTTTTCTCCTTTCCTTTAGATATCTTTTCCGAACACAAACTGTAGTTCTTAAATTTTTCGCTTAATGGTTTCTTCTAATAGTGTATTAATTGTAGTTCTGTGTGCCAAGACTACAAAAAGTATTTATTCTTAGGGGGTAGTTATTATTAAAATTTAGCTATTGCAAGATTTTCGTAGTTAAAGTCATACCGGAAATTTTCATAAATTCATAGTTCTTTTGCGGTCTGACCTATTTACATTGCAAAACAGATAAAATCTTCCATATTCAAAGTTAGCAAGGATAGTTTTGCTATCACCCAATCTCTCCTAACATATCGTACATCACGCGCATGTTTTATGCTATTTTAGGCATCGTATATATGTACGGGAGGAGGCTGGAGCCAAGAGAAGATGGATATCCTATTAAAATAAAATCTGTTCCAACTTCACACGTTTACGAACATGAAGACGAGTAAGTTGGCCCGCAACATTTCATGAAATCGTTTTAAAACAAGTTGTACTAGTTGTAGTATTTCAGTCGGAAGAACCTTTATTAGCACATTTTTACTTACTATCTCTCTTGTTTGATTACACACTGCAATATAGTGGGAAAAAGGAAAAAGAAAAGGTTTATTTTTTATGTTTTACATTTTTAAAACGTATGAGTTTAAAACTTTATATACACGACTAAAAATCACAAAAAAGATTATTAAGTACATTTCTTTCATATGCTACGATTTTAAAACGTACTATTGAGTTTGAAATAAATAATTTCTCTTATAAAAATACTGTACTTGTGAGATTTTAAACGAAAAAAAAATAGGGGGCCTGCAATATAGAATAATTGATGCAAGGAAATTTCACCTAAGTCACTAACAAATTTATTGCACTGTAAATGATATTGTATTGTGAGACAGCTACTTCCTACACGCCATAGTATCTATTTCATGCTTTTCACGTGTTTTTCGTTTAAAATCTTACAATTATTTTCATAGGAGAAAACATTTTATACTTTTTATTATGTTTAAAAACATGGCGTATTAAAAAATTATTTGTATTTGATATAATTTTTATTTTACAACCAAGCGGTTGATTTCCAAAGGGTTCGTTGTCGATGCAAACCAATTGGAATATTAATTTAAAATTATGGAATTGATATTACAATTATTAGTTTAAATTACAGCATTTACACCATAGTAAAAAAATAGGAAGGAACCTATTGGACGAATATCGGTAATTTTTCACATGTAAGTTATTGACAAGCAACGTATAGGATGTAAACAGATTACTTGTAGTACAGTTAAATAAGATTTGTTCTGTGTAACTCTGAGCCAGTCACCAACGTACAAGGAAACAGTAAGCAAATCCCATGCTTTGAGCCAAATTTAAAACTCTTTATTCAAAAGGTAGCAGCCGTTGTGTAGATACCTGGGGCTCGAGAATGTATAGGTAGTGAGTGGATTCTCGCCCACAGAATATCGCACTTGTAAAATTTTGCTACATCTGCTTTAAAGGTTGTAATAACGTAAGAATTCTGTAGTTTTGTCTTTGCTTCTCTGGCAGTCACCTTACACGTGTATATGAACCAATCAAAGACACAAAGCAACCTAAGAGAATCATATTCTGATACGTAGTAAATATGTGCAGTAAATTTCGTTTACTATGAATTAGTAAGAATATTAATTAAGTGTTTATAAAATTGACAACATTTTTAAGTACTGTACGGTACCTAAGAAAATGACAAGTGTTTGTGATTCACATGGAGAATACATTAAGATAAATTGTTATGAAAAAGGCAACCAAGCAACAGACACAAAGAAGACAAAAAAAAACAAGCTCCTAAACAGTACATTAAAACTGGAGTAGCTATGCAACCAAAGTCAAACAGAGGTAGGGTGTTTGAAAATAAAAATAGCCGAGGACCAGGGCATCGCACTTCGAATACAGATTTAATTACTGGGAGTTCGTAGGCAACTGCGTACACCGAAGTATTACGTGGAATGAGGTCCTACAATGGAGAAGCTCCGGAATGAAGAATGCTGCAAAACGGGATACCCCCGAGAAAACCCGCCGGCCAGCGACATCGTCCGGCACGATACCCACATGTGAAAATCCGAGGACCGACCTTTCTGGAGATCAAACTCAGATCGCCTTGGTAGTTGGCGAGTGGCCTAACCCCTCGACCGCCACGGCCCTTCAGTAAATCTTACTAAGTACATTAAATGTTGTAGTTCATTGATAAATACACAAGTTACATTAAAGTGATTTCTTAACGTCCTACATCAGTTACATTATTGGATTATTTTATTTTTCCCTGTTTTAAAATACTGAGACGAAAAAAGTGAATTTTGCTGATATAGCGTTATGTGTGATTTCATTGAACTTAAATACAAGCATCGCAGTGTAACTTTCAACCAATATTAATGTCACAATTAGACAAGCATTTTTTATATACTTAATTTGCTGGCCTAAATATACGTTAACAATTCAACTGCGATGCTTTTACTGTAGCGCAAGGTAAATGTGATTCTTGCTATAATAGCAAATTCCATATTTTTTTCTCATAATTTCATAAACGCGGAAAATAAAATAATCTAATACGGTGACTGATGTGGAGCATTACTTATCCTGCAGTAAACAGAGTTTCAGTGATAAAATGATATATTTATTAAGGCTTCGCTCTCTAGTTTAGCAGCGGTTTCGAAAATAATTTCTGTAACGCAAATTAATACATATATCAAACATTCCTTTGCCTGTTTTAACATTTATATATCAACGTTTGTGTATGAATTTGTCTGTTTCAATACACCAAACTGATTTTTAGATTTTTGCCCCCGAAATAGTACACGTTTTGTTGTGAAAATAAGCCAAAATGAAGCAAAATAATTTTTTGCTTGCAAACGGTACATTATTTTTAAAAAAACGCTCTGGTAAAATTGCATATCGTATGACTGTACACTGTCTCAATTTTTTTCAAAGCATTTGGTTAAAAATATATTAGTTATACGCAATTGTTTGAAATAAACGAGAGATCATAATAGCCTTAACAAAACTCTGATTATTATTTTTATTGATGTCTACTCACGAATAACATTTCTAACTTTAAAATACTAATTTTCGTTTCCTGTCTACCGTTCTAATGGTTATTATTTAAGACTAAACATTTCTAAATGGAATTTTTTATGACAAATTTATGTATATGAAAAAATTTCTAATACAGATTTTGTAAGTACAGCTAAGGGATCAGTGCTTTTCAGGTGAGACTTAACACACACAAACAAACGTATGTTCACATACACATGAACACACATGTACTGTACACACTTAAAAATTGACCTTGCATGTTAATTGGCTGCTCTCTGGCACAGTGGTACACCATGTTTGTTAGACCTGCGGTTAATTACTTGTTTTGTTTCATACTTCCCCGAAAATAATACGACAATATTTCAGGCTCCGAATTGTGATATCTCATTTTCACTAAAAATGGTGTTAATATTGAGACAATTAAGTTATTTGTTAGTAAACACAAAACCATTTTTGGTGACCACAGCAGGCCGGTGAATTACAGCCGGAAAAGTTGATTGTTTACTAGGCTACACTAACAAAATATTTTTTGTGTGCATAATTGGGTCATCAATAACACGCCCGTGGGGCCGCAGTGGCCGAATGGTCAGACCATTCGCCTCCCACTAAGGCCATCCGGTTTAGACTCCCGGCGCGGTCGGTCCCCGGATTTTCGCATGTGGGAATCGTGCCGGACGATGCCGCTGATCTGCGGGATTTCTCGGGGATATTCCGCTTCCCCTGCCCTTTCATTCCGAAGCCGCTCCATACTCACCCTTCACCAGCGCTGAACACCTCGGTGTTAAGCGCTGACCAAAACCTCTCACTCACTCTTTAACACGCCTGCATTTCTAAGTTCTGGACACGCACAAATATAACACGAGGAATGTACGAATATTAACTTGGTGGCGTTACGTGATCACGTGGTTAATAATCAGAGATTAGCCAATGTTATCGAACGCCTAGAATCCTTTCAGAGTTCATAACTTCAAGCATATCTACATTCAGAGTGCATTACCTGCTTCAATCCTGCAAATGTATATCAAACAATTGTTGTGGGGAAGGGGAGCAGTCACTTTGCCAAAATAATTATATTTAGTACAATTAAGTGATGTTGTCAACGGCATGTAGAATGTTTCGTTGCAAAAAGTCGGCATTTGGAACCTATAATTGCAAGTGAAGCTGTTGTATTGTGGTATCAGAAATCATAGATGTATTAATTTTTGTGTATTCATCAGACAGCAACCTAGATTCTTCAGCCCTATGCACGCGTTGGCCACACTCGATAAAGTCATAAAGGCACAAAAGTGATAGTGAAGTTTACGTTCTTGACGTAACCTGACCTAGAAAAGATACATTTATCTCATCTACCATTAATTATGAATAATATTTAACTGAAATGGCAATTTTAAAGTGTAATCGCCTGTTCCGCAATTAAATGTATGAGCGTCATAAATACTTAATTAAAAATTCGTTGCTTAAGCGAAATTTTGTCTCACAAATCTGAGAACTCTTACCTAGGATCTACCTATAGTTGGTTTTCCATAATAACTACTGAAAACCAGTTTCAATATCAGTTTACATGGTTAGCTTTAATTTGTAAGTAAAACAACGAAAATGCTTTATACATATAGGTTTCGGCATTTTAGTTCCTGGCTTGAAACATTTAAGAAGTGTTGTGAGGGACCAATAAAATTTATTTTATGCATTCACAGCGCGTTGAAACTACATAGATATAACTGGTAAGAACAGCCATTTATTTCTTTAATGTTTTACAGATATTAAAAAAAAAAAAAATGTTCACGGAATCATTCCTCAGTAATATAAATATATATTTCAGTTTACGAAAGGAAACAGGTTAATACTACATAATTTTACTTTTACTGGAGTGAACAAAAATAATAAATTGTTGCTTTAAGGCGTTCTCAGTTAAACACAACCAACTAAACGTATAACATATATTCACATTTCTAAGGCAACGATTTAAACACGTTTTTACACAGTAACAATATTTTATTGTTTTGACGATAAGGATAATTTTCAGCTTGTATCATGGCAATTCCAACAGCTAACAAACACTCGCGTTAATAAAATCGCGCATGCAGTAAACAACGATAAGAGTTTTCATTGCCAGATTTTTTTTTCAGGACAGGTATCATCTTCATATAGGAAGCGAATTTCAAGGATTTCATTTGACCTTTCCATGACCTTCAGACCGGTCTGTGTTTTTATGACTCGTCCGGTAAGTTGTCTAGACTGCCTGCTCTGACAACAAAATACCATCAAGTGTCGAGGAGTTTAACAAACTGAGTGGTTTATTGCGTTGAAAACTAGTGGCATTTTAAAAGAGAATTCTATTCCTAAATAAGCATCATAATATTATTCAAAGTAACATTGGGTTTATTACACCATTACTATAATAGTGACAATGTATCTTTCATATAAAAATTAGTAGCAGTTGACAATACAGACTTTCGGTAATTGTAACATAAAATTATCACTCCAAAAATCTGGGTAATAAAATACATTAAAATATCTAAACCTATCAACAATTTTAACACTTCCATCATAATATCGGTTGCGTGTTTTTCTTTTTACGATTTACGAATTCATGTTTCAGTGCAACTATTGTTAAGCGTGATTTTACTAACTACTTTTACATTGTGATATTACTTACGTTGCAGCAAGCCATTGTCACGAGTGTGGCCTACATACGGTTGCCTATATAATTATAAGTAATAGACTGTACAAGTGTACAACGAGTTGTGTTGCCAGATGTGTTAATATTAAGTACGCGGCAGTATAAATACACATTTATGGTTAAGTATAAGAAATTATATACTTGTTTTTTTTTTAATGGCGCATTAAAAAATTTTACTTCAGGTGTGAGTTTAAAACCATAATAAAAATAATTTCTTTGCCAAAATTAAAAATGAAATTTTCATTACGAGAGTTCAAATGAATTGTATCAAATAACGAAATTTATAAGCAACGGTTTTATCACAGAGTATCTATATGCAGAAGCGAAATGGCGTGTCGAAATAGTTGATTTAAGCCTACTCAGTTGGTTATTTAAAGAGAGCGGAGAAATTCGCAGCTTCACTGACCTGTAGGATATCCTTTAAGAAAAGAATCTGTGGACTTAAGCATAGACAACATCCACTCATTGGCTGCTCGCTGACACAGTTATGCCACACGGCTGGGCCTGCATTTAGTTTCTTCTTTCTTATTGGCTCAGGGCTCTCCTAGAAGTGTCGGATATGTCAGACGCAAATTGCGAATGTGACAACACAGATTCTTGAATTTTTGCTTAGTTCGTAAATAACACGCGAGTTTTTCAGGTTGGTTAGCTATTGACTGCACGAGACTTTGGACACGGACATAGACTCAAATTGGTTTCTGCGATGGGTGTGTAAAACAAGCCATATTGGTCGAGCACTTATTACTGTGCTAGTGTAGTAGTCAGACCATGTTCGACTCCCAACATGTTGGTCTGGATACTTCATAGATAGAGACATCCAAAATTCGCGTTATTTTCAGACAGCTGACTAGACTCCATGTAACTATAGGCCCGTTCGACGTCTCCCGCTGGCCGATATTGTGACTTGCCGCGGAGAACGCTTACATGGTAGAGAGGCCAATCTCTGTAAAGACGTTACGCACGTAAATGACAACACATAAAAAGTTCGTGGCCAATTGAATCGCAGAGTATACTCTGTTATGTATAGGAAAGTGAAGTTTAGTCTGCTACAAGATGATAACGCGAATTTGACATGTCTCTAATCATGGGAAATGTGAGTTGCCATGGACAACGGGTTTGCTCGTCACACTCGTGTATTCTCAGCTGTGGTATTGTATTCCTTCATTCCACACGTCACGACTCCAAAGTTAGCAGCTCGCTTTGCCGCCTGCCTGCGCGTTAGAGACTCAGAAATGACGGAGACATAAGGTCGACATTGAAGCGCGCATAAAATACCACATTGCATCAAGGATCCAAGCGAAGCTTCCCGCCGAACCGTTATTACTAGAGCCAGTGATTTTTGGTGACAAGAATTCTGCAGCAACTTGTTTCAATACCTTACGTGCACACCTACAACTCTGGTCTGTGGTTATTGGCAGAATATAATAGGGCAGAGGCGTGGCTCATTTAACTGCACCAACCAGAACAATGTTACCGCGACACCACACGTCCGTGATTTGACTCCGAGACACCGAAAGTTAAAAACTACCAATCACTGACCAGTAAAGCAGAGAAACAGGTTTTCACATAAGGCATTGAAACAAAATGTTGCAGAATTCTTTTCACCAAAAACCACTGGCTCTAGTCATTACTTTGGGGCACTAAGCAGCGACCATATAATTTTATTGGAGGAAAGTCAGTAGCGAAGTTCAGTGCACGTCTTAATATGAGTTTCATATACATCTGGTTGTTACATTTTGAAGAACGGCAGTCTGAAAAGCTGGTTTCAGCTACGTTGGAGGGCTTCGAAATAGTGTTTTTAATCTTAACAATGTCTTAACAATGAGGTCCGACCTTGTCTGAAGTGTGTTTTCTTTTCATACATTAGCACAATGGGCACACGTGGAATCGTTTCGTAAAAAATACCTGCTTACGAGCACACTACAACGCTTTTGAAGTGTGCGGTAATTAGATTATAAAGTAAATTACTTCTTAGTGGATTAATTTAAAGATAAATATTTCAAACCACATATAATATACAATATTTATGAAATTATATCGTTGCAAGAGAAACTATACCATTTTTACTAAGTAGCATGCAATATTTAATACGAAATTTTATAATTTATATATTTCATTAAACAAACTATATATACTATGACTTTATTTTTAAAAGAAAATTCATACTGTCGTAATATAACTAAACCCATTCGATATATAACCCTTTTAATTTGAAAGAGTTGTATTTACTACACTTCTGTTGAGAAGTGATGTATTCATTTTAACACGGGTTTCCCATTTAATCTATAGCCTATGTCGTTAGTTTAGTAGGGAGGGAGCTTTAAGGCCTGGGATCGACTTTCTCCATGTTTGACGACAGTTATTTTTAAAACATAAACGGGAGCCGATATCGTACAATCGCTTCGTAACTTTGTTATGACTGGTTATAACTACGTGCTCTGTTTTTCAAGACAGAATACAGCAAGATAGTAGTAGCTAATTAGTAAATTAACGGGATTTCCTTTTAATTGATAAATTAGCTAAAAACTTCATACAGTTAGACTCGAAAAATTACATTACATAATAAAACCAATTTGCAACAAAGTTTCGAATCAGTTTTACGATATCGGGTCTCGTATGGTTTTAAAAAATAATTCTCTGTAAAGCAGAGAAACTTGGGCCGTCTGTCTAGGTCGCTGAGTAGTGTGCATAGCTTCTGTCGATACAAGAACTGCTGAGCGTACGTGATGTCTGCTTAGGAATAGGTTTGAAATAACGCTACACGTTAGCTTTTCTATGTTTCTGTAAAGTTAATTTTAGTGCAGCCGAAAGTGGTGAAAATAAGTATTTTCGCGGTCCTTTTTAGGTGTGAAATCTTGGAGCAGAATCTTTTAAGGTAAAAGGTATAGGCGGTTACAATACATATTTATCTTCAATATGATTTAAAATGATAGGGTCTCATAGAGGCAAGTTGTCGGGTGAAAGACTGCATGGCAATATAGGTACTTGCACCTAGAGGCTAGGATGAAGCTTTATGCGTGTACTGTGTCGCCCTTACAGCTTCCGCGCTTCTCAGTGGCGAAACAAGCTCTCCAATTTAGGGAGGGGCAGGTAATTTGCCCCTTCCTCTTTGTTCCAGTTTTTAAATTATGGAATTTGAACTAGCTTTACAAATTTTAATTTCATTTTACAAAATCTAGAAGCAAAGATATATACAACAATATTTGACCAGCAGATCTGCTTTAAAATGCATTTCCTTAAAAAATATAATAAAACTACTTAACAAGCACTTGCACACGATAGTCATTATTAATTGTAAACTCATGACACACTTAGTTAATATCAATAACACTTATTTTTAAATTTAATTACATTATTTACTAAATGTACTTCGAGCTTGTTTTACCAATTTTTTAAAGGCCAAATATATATGGTGTAGTACAAAGACTTCATTTGGGCGTCCATTTACTACTACTGTTTTTGGCGACCTTTCATACATTTAGGGGGTGGGGTGGAGGGTGCATTGTGTACCTTTCCTTCTCCCCCCCCCCTTCCTTAGTTGTTACGCCACTGGCACTTCTAGACCTTCAGCGCTGACCAAAATTATTCGCTCTTATCAAGCATACATCGCTTGTTCATTGGCAACTCGCTTCTACTATCGTGTGATACGTTTGCTTCGTTTGAAGTCGCTGGTTAATTTATATTTATAGTTACTTAAGAGGTCTCCGCAGTCTGATCACACTTTCTTTGCCATAACCAGATTTTTTCTGTTGCAATGAAAACAATAGTTTAAAAATGAGCTGCTCAGTAACTTTTCGGCGAAGAAAAATTTTGTTTAAGTTTACAGTTACGGCAACACATATTATGTTAGTGTAAAATACTTGATGGAAATCTTTGTGATGAATTTTGTTGTGGCTTTTTCAACACACGCATTTACGTTGAAAAAATTATTGTTATTGCTACAAAGAAACTGATATCATTTCAAAGAAATTTTTTAAAATTAAAATGTAGGAACACGAAACATATATTTTTAACTTTTTCTTTACTGCAAGGGAAATATTTTTAAACCGAAAGCTAAATATTATCAAAGAAATATCTTTCTTTGTTATAAAGAAAACTGTTATACTGTATGGTTGTTTGACACATTTTTCGAAGATAGGAATGGGAGAAGAAAATATTAATCAATGTTTCTTGTACTGTCGAGTATTTAAGTCTAACATTATTCCAAAGAGACCCGTCAATTTTTCTTCTGTCTAATAACACCAAAACTAACAACTTACTACTTGCAGTTGAATTATTTACAGACCATGTTTAACATTATCCTTTGTCTCTCGTGTATGAAGATGTTGGTCTGGCAAGCGAATGAGAGAAATGTAGATTTTTTTTTGTGAAGGTGTAAATGACACGGTTGGTCGTTCTCGTTTTGTTAATCTGGATCCAGGAGCCAGATTTGTTTGTCTCGGTCACGGCAGCTGAAGCGAAATACTTCATGCATTGTGTAGGTAGTTGGAGAACCGGTTTCAGAAGCCGTCTCTGACCGTGCCCCATTGTGTCGTTCATCTCACGCGTCTGCTGTGAGTGTGTGTGAGAGAGAAAGAGGAACATTTGAATTTCCTGATGTGATTTCTCTCTGATAAACGAGAGCGATGAGGTATGAAACCAGAGTGATGTTTTATTCTGAGTAACGATGGGAAAATATGATACGAAAACTTGAAAGTCTTTTTTTTTTTGGGCTATGATCGGAATAAATTAGAGGCAAAAATATTTCACAATGCTTATCTGAAAATGAGAGAGCTCCTGACATTCTTAATTATCCTCTTCGCATTGAGCTCTTTATTAAGTCTAGTACGCTGTATTGTTAATTTATTCCACACGTCAACTAACAATCCCTTTCATGTCTTCTCGGAAGCATATTTCATTAATAACTTAGTTTTAAATCTGTTTCCGTAAATTAAATCAGTCGACTTTAAATGAATCATTAATGCTGCTTGTTGTTATCCACGCAGATAATATAAAATATATTTTAACATTTAATAAGAAATATTTTTATGTTAGCCATTTGTAAAAGTAAAAATCAAACACTCATTTTTTTTGTGAAAGGAAAATATTTTTCAAGCGTGTGTGTGTATATACACACACACACACACACACACACATATATATATATATATACAAATGAAAAAGATTTTCCATACACAAAAAAATAGTGTTTAATATTTCTTTTAAAAAATGGCTAACACAAAAATATTTATATATATACATATGTGCGTGTGTGTGTGTAAAACACATAAGCCTACATTTTTTAAAGTTTCGTACTTAAAATTACAATTTATTCGTTCTATATACACTAGCAATTCTTTACATGGCAAACACGACGTAATTTACAAAAACGAAAAACAACGCCAGAACCTTGTAAATTATTGTATAACCTAACCCTTCTATCTTTAATGCTACAATTGCACTTAAAAATTAATTAAAGTTTCTTACACATTTTTTTATGTTGTATAAGTAATTTTAACGTTTTGAAGGCATTCTGAAACATGCAAATAACTGGTAGTAGTGACAGAATTACAGCATTAATTCATTAATTATAATTTCATGAAATTCAAGAGGAATATACTTATACATAATTAATTATTTAATTATAAATCCATAAAATTAAATAAGTGTACACACACACCAACACACACACACACACACACACACACATATATATATATATAATATATATATATATATATATATATATATATATAGAGAGAGAGAGAGAGAGAGAGAGAGAGAGAGAGACCCTGCCTGGCAACAAACAATCGGTCACCCATAGTCACATGCAGGTAAAAAGCCCCATAGTTCGGTATCGCTCGCAAAATGGTAAACTTGCTGGTCCACTTCAGTCGGACGGTTGCCCTCTCTCAAGCTGTCACGCTGGATGTTTCGATAGTTGGGCTGGATTAGCATATTTATCGACGCGAGAGCACGCTTCCTCCGTGGTTCGTGACTCGGTGGAGATTATAGTTGAAGTGTTGTGCCGTTCCTGGTGATTTATCTTCTCCCTGGCCGGCATCTGTTTTCTCAGTCACTCCGCCTTTCATCGGCCGTTATTCTGCTCCGTTGACTGCCCGATACGTGCGTCTGCGGCGCCGGCTTCCAGTTCCTTCTTTCCTCGTCTAGTCCGGTACAGTCGGTTTCATATTATTTAGGGCCCCGATTTTAGCGAGATATATTTCTGCACCAACAACTTGTTTCATTGCCTTACGCGCGTCTCTGCAGTTTGGCCGCATTATTAATAGAAGTGAGTCTTTGTGGTAAGAACATTCTCATCTGACTGTACCAATCAGAATACGTATATTGCGATTTTACATGTCTGTGATTGCAAGGATGGTTAATACTACACGTAACAGTTGAAAGCAGGCCAATCACTTATCATGCAGAAGGACTGCAGATGTGTACACGAGGCACTGAAACAAATTGGTGCCGAAATATTTTCACTAAAATATGGGTCCCTACAAATTATTAGTCGAGACGATGGTTTATCGCGGAAAAATTGGACTGTTTGCTGGGATTCAACACACGTTCAGCTTACCAGAAGATTACTGGCTTTCACATGTTCGAGGAGCTGATACCCTATTTGACTGAGCCAATAAGAATCTCGCTATTGCAATATTTTGATGCCTGTTATTTGTTTGCCGGCAGCTACGTTGTGCCAGATGCATTATCACTCAATCACACATGTTGTAAGAAACTTCAGTGCTTTTCAAGTTATGTTGGCACAAAACATTTTCGCGACAGACCATCATCTGTAATTATTAGTAAATGCCGATATTTCTCAGGTAACTTACTTTTATTAGAAGTAATGCACATACCGTTGATGTCGATAACTCAGGCTCATTTCAGCGCCAAATATGTCGACAAACATTGAATGTGTTAAACATTTACAACACATGAACAGAATTTGCCTCTTAGAACTGCTATTGTAGTTGTGTTACGCGAAGTATATATACACTGACGTGTGACTTTGGTAACACAGACTCCCAAAAATGCAGAAATTAAAGTTACGCCTGCGGTAATTCGATCTGAACAAGCCAGTTGTATGACTTCAGTGGCCATAAACATTTCGGAAGTTCTTTTGTGAATCAGCAGCTGCAGGAAATTACGCTAAAAAAGTTCCGACCAATATGGACTGTTCCACAGCACGCTCTAACCAATCAGATACGAGGTTCATGTACAAAGCCTCTAGCATCCGAGCAAGTATGCTTGTATTTCAAGTACCGCCATACCATTTAACTTTTGTATAGGTTCCTCGTCTGTGTTTGTGGTTTTTGTATCACTAAATACGTAATGAAAATACGTCAAAATCAATCAAAATAAATTTTTTTTATGAACGAACGTTGCATTATTTTGTAAAACGCCTACACAGTATTGTGCATCGTATTACTGTTCTTAATCTTGAACTTTTTCAAAGAATTACTTTAAAAAAATCTTTGAGACTTTTGCACCAATGTGAAAATAATTACCTATGATGGTCTTAAGCTGTTGCAGCAGTTCAGCAATGTCACGCAATTTTTATTTACAGCATGATTATATTACATGTAATGCGGAGTAAAGTATAAAACATTTAGTAATTATATATTCTGTTCTCTTCATTCTTGCACGCGTTGAGGACTTTCATCATCATCAGAGTGGATGTCTTATTAAATTTAAAAATCATATTTTGGAAAATTTTATTTGCTCATACATATATTTGTCAAATGGAAACCGCAGATAGCCCTAATTGATGTGTTAAAACACGTGTATGTGCTAACATAGACATCAGCAAGGGGTAGAGGGAAAGGGAGCGGGCACTTACCGCTCTTAGAAAGTTGATCCTTTTTTTTTTTTATTTGAGGGGTTTAGAGCTGGTTACATTATATTTTGCCTATTAATATGGAACAACCGTTTTCATAACATTTATGTATTATTATAAAGTTATGATGCCTTGTATACATAAGTTGAGTACATGTAATAAATTTTTAATTATTTAGGTGCATGTAATAGTTTGCGCATATGTATACACGGAAACATTTAAATTTTGATTTCTGTAAACATAAAGGGAAGTAAGTGTCTCTGGCAAATCATATCACAAAATATTTGCTTCATTTATGTATATTCCATGTATTTTTTTTATTATTTGGCCATGCTTGGACAAAATACTGGTGACGGCGTGTGTTTACCTTGTAGTGTTGGCGGCATGCGTGAGTGCGGCGCTGGCTGGACACTACTACAATGCGGACGGCACTCCACACGACCCCTACCACGTGCTACATCTGCCCCACTACCCGCCACTCTACCCTACCTTCGCCGACGTGCCGGCCACGTCGTTCTCCTGCGAGGGCCGTGACTGGGGACTGCATGCTGACACCGAGGCCTACTGTCAGGTACTAATAATAGTCTTACACTTACTTCATTAAGTACGTCAAACAGCAGCTAGTTATACTTACATTGGGAAACAGCAAAAGAAATAGAGGTAGAGATGGAGAGATAGTGAGGTTGGAGAGAGAGAGAGTGGGGATGAAGAGAGCGAGAACGAAGAGAGAGTGAGGACGAAGAGAGAGTGAGGATGAAGAGAGAGTGAGGACGAAGAGAGAGTAAGGATGAAGAGAGAGTGAGGATGAAGAGAGAGTGAGGATTAAGAGAGAGTGAGGATGAAGAGAGAGTGAGGATTAAGAGAGAGAGGATGAAGAGAGAGAGTGAGAGATGGAGGGACAGTGAGGTTGGAGAGTGAGGGGGCAATGGAGAGAAAAGGTGAGATGGAGAGCGGGAGAAATGGAGGGAGAGGGAGAGATGGAGAGAGAGGGAGAGATATAGAGATGGGGAGAGTGATGGAAAGAGAGTGAGAGATGGTGAGAAAGGGAGTAATGGAGAGAGGGGGGTGTTGAGAGAGGGAGAGAGCCAATGGATACCTGCTGTCCACTAGAGTATACAGATGATCTTGGAGGCTAGTCTACAAGTGAACCCGCGATTTATTTCTAGTCTCTTGTAGTTATCCTGTGAACTTGGAAGGGCCGTGGTTGAAGCTGCGGCTGGGAACTTGTGTCCACACTAATTGGGACGGAGGGGCAGGTGAATCCTTTTTCCAATTCCCGCCTTTTCCCGATTCCCGCTGGGGTCAACCGGAATTTCCGATTGTAGGTATTGTGATGGAGAATGCCGTTGGTTGTGGATTTCCTCGAGGATGTCTCGCTTCCAACACCCCTTAGTTCAGGCACTGCTCCATGTTCACCTCGTTCACCCTCATCGGCTCCGGAGAACTGACTATTAAGAGGCGCCTAAATCTCTTCACTCACACTCACACTTTCTGAGAAAAATAGTGTTGTTCTCACAAATCGTAATGCCTTTAAGGGCGTTGCCTGACCCATACCCATAGAAGGGAATTACATAATTGTATTACATTTTTCTCTTTCAAACTTACGTGGGCCATATATGTTTATGCCACAACATACAGTTTTGTTCATATAGATTCTTTTGTTTCTTTGATTTGTCAAATTTGTAAAAATCATTAACAAACATTTAATTCAAACCTACTGTTTATACCAGCTGTTGCTGCATGTCATTATCCCCGCTTTTTAAATCTATATTAAACAAACAAAACACTACTGATTTGTGTCCAGTAGATCAAACTGTCCATATTTTTATATTCCGAGTATTTTGCTCGCCGTATGAGCTGTAGAAGGAACATTCATGTAACAAAGTGCTGTGTTGCAGGAACAATAACAATTTTAACAGTAAATAAACATGTTTACTTTTTAACCTAAATAGTGCTATCATAACAATGTATGTGTGACATGACGGTTTGACGTAAGCGTTACTGATGTTCGGCGATCTATATACGGACCTTGTTACTGATCGGCAACTGTCTACTGTAGACTGTTCCTTACTGGCCGGACCTAGTTCTGGCGTGTTATCCTTATTCTGATGATTAGCAAATGACTTTCGGCAATAGTTTTTGCCATAATTGCAATTTTGTGGTTCGTATAGTTTTCTTGCGTGAGGTAATTTCGCTTCTGTATTACTAGGTATTTTGCACCTTCATCTTGAACCAGAGACGCGACACTGTACTAAATGAATAATATCTATCTGTTGGTCAGCACTAAAATTCGTTATTTTATTACAGTGAACAGTGATATCATGAAATATTAATAAAACAAAGTGACCAAAAATATTTTATCGACAGAAATATTTTGAAAGTCAGAAATATCTCTATAATCTGTATTTACCTTTTCGAATCAATAACATTATTTTGAAATGAATAGTTGTATTTCTGCTTGTGCATTAGTTTCCATTATAAGCAAGTTACCAAAACAGTGCAGTTTTGAATCTGACGTGCCGTTGCGCAACGTAAACAGGACACAAGAGTTTTATAGTGTTAAACTGGTATTACTGTTAATATCTGGAGGAAAAGAGTATTGAACCACTTTGTTTCAGTGCCTTACGTACACACCCAGTGGCGACTCGTGGGTTGTTGCCAGGTGGGGCTGCAGGTAGTCGGAACTGTACACTATTGATGAACGCGCCGTAGACCAACGACCATGAAATATTTGCCGGCTACTAGATGTGTTGTGACCACTCAGTAGTAAGGGGCACCTGCACATCAGCGTGTCAGTGGCTGTAGAGTCAACCAGCGCACAACCCTGTACAGCTCTTGGCAGCTGCAGCATCTACCTGGCAAACAACCTACGAGCCGCCACTATACACACCTGCAGCTCTGCTTCATGGTCAGTGATTTGATAGTTTCAACTCTAAGCGTCTTGGGTTTCTATCCGTAATTCACAGACGTGTGGGGGTCGGAGTAACCTATATATGATTGACACAGTCAAATAAGAGACGTATCTTCATAAATTCATACTGTCAATAATCGACCATTAAGTAGAGCTACCGGCACCATACTTTCCCTCAGTGTATTAGTGCACTGTGCAGTAATGTTTCCGAGTACAAAGTTTTTGTGATTACGTGACTGCATACTGCAGTGCCTCAAGTAACTAACTGTTTGCTGCCCGTGGAAATGAGCTGTCAACACGCACATGGTGCATTAAAAGACGGAAAACCGCTGGCCTACCTTATATGGACTCACGGGTAAGAGTAACAGGTTTGATAACAGTTAACATATGGCAAAGTAACAACCCGGTTTCTCCCTAATTTTAGAGAGTGGGGTATCGTGACGTACGGACGTTAAATATCTGAAGCCAATCTTGGATGTAGCTTACAATATTTTGACTAGGAGCTTTCCTTTTCAGTGAGTAGATTTAAGAAGCAAGCCATTATTATATTTATTACTTTTATTGTTAATCATAATTACTATATAAATACACGAGCGCATCTTGTAATAATTTTTATTACCTTAAATATTTAAAAAACTAATTTAAAAATAGGAAATATCATTTGAAACAATTTGAAGCACACAATAAACCTAGTAGGATTATATATTACAATACCGTAATAGTTAACAATTTTTTTTGTACTGATTTGAGTCTAGAGGCTGCTTCAAGGTGCATCAGAAAACTTACCAGGGAATGAGAAAAAATCTTTCATAATTACTGTTAAGTAAATATAATGAAATCCTGTAAACATTATTTTCGAATTAGTTTTAATTTATTAACTGTTTTAATAAATAACTTTGAAAAGGATTCACGTAATACAGTAAAGGTTTAGAGGAATGTAGGTAGCATTTTTTTTACAATATAAACGTTTAAAGGAATTATATAAACAATTTTGATCATTACAAGAATTGAAATTGCGAAAAAATATAGTAATTCACAAATAATTGTGAAATAATTTCTTTGAAAAACAAATGAACTAAAAAAAGAACCAACATTTTGTATGAAAATGTTTGGAATAGGTTTCGGTTACGATCTTATGTTTAAATAAGAAACACAGAATGAAAATAGTTCTACTGCTATGATTTAATCGCTGCTATTTACATTAGTATTTAAAACAAATATAAAAACTTAAATAAATAGTCGTTTAGTGTTTGAAATTTTATCGGAACGTAATCATATTCGAGAACGCTGTATGACTTTAAGTATTTTACTCCACGCTGAAAAAAAAAAATCGCTCCAAATGTTATTGGATGTATTAATTTCTAAGAAACGTTTTTTTTCTGTGCGATTGTAGTCTGCCGAGTTCAGCCACTGACAAGCCATATTCTGTCGTATGAGATCCAGTAGTCGTATAGCGTAAAACTTGCATGGCTGGTTTTAGTTTTACTGAAAACTGATTAAATCAGTATTAAAAAAAATTCCCGTCCCGTAATAGCAGGTATTTTGAATTTAACTGTTTTGATAATATGTATGGTAATGATGGCCGTGAATTAAGGGCAGTAGTCCTGCGTCATTAACGTTTCATTGGTCTCTGAGACTGGTTTATCTTCTTATATGTCTTATAAAATGAACTGTAGAACGAGCACAAGTGTTGCATGTGGGATTTATAGCGATTTTGTGTACATTTTTAGCTGATTGACTTATGAATTCTAGTCAAAATATCCGTAACAATATTTTGTTTAGTAAGAGGTAGAAGGATGTGGAATGCGAAAAAAAGAATATAATTGGGATTTTGAAGAAAAAATTATTCACATGACTTAGAGCCAATTGAAGTATTGGTGACCAAACAATTTAACGACACAGTTGCAGTTTTTCTGTTACGAATAACTCGAGGCAAAAATTCCATACGCATTATTAAAAATTTCCTAAGCATTTTTATAAGTTGTACTGATGGAGTGTTTATCACTAGCCAGGTAAAAATATTAATGGGAGCTCCGTGCAAAATTTTAATTGTTTTGATAATTTTTATATTTGTGAGAGATATGGTTTATATATTTATAGATACACACAATTTTTCACAGTAATGACAATTTTCTAGCTTTCATACTTTTTGTATAATGGCAGGTCAAAGTCCAAATTTGCATATAAAGGTTTAATACAAGAAAGGAAAACCAACCGACTTAGAGAAATGAAATACTTCACACGGAGTAACAGAGTCATGGGCTACGTCATGGTTTGTACAAAAATCGCATTTGAATAAATTTTCTATTTAAAAACAAATGTTGAATTTGAAATAACATGTGTTTGCAATTTTATGTATTTGTTAAAAGCACAAAAATGTCCATGATGGTTTTTATATATGTCTTGACGTAGCCCCTAACACAGTTATTCAGCGTGAACTATTCCATTTCTCTAAGTCAGTTAAGCTTTTGCATGCCATTATACAAAACTATGAAAGCTAGAACATTTTCATTACTGTTAAAAATAGTCACAATGTGTTGTTATAATATAAACTATATCTCGTACAAATAAAACATTTATTAAAACCAATCAAATTTGGCGTGAACTCCCTCCTTAAATAACCAACTTTTAGTCGTCCACAAAATATCGTGGGCTTGGTTGAGAAACTCACTAAGTCAAAATTTGCCTGCTTTGGGAAAGCGATAACTAAGTTGCGATTTCTTTGGTGCGATTAATGATAACAACTTTGACTGGTCTTTATTCAAATCAATACAATTTAGTCACTTTTCCTTGTGTTAATCATAATTACAATTCGATATTTTAAAAAAAATCATCAACAAATCTAAAAATTGACTGAGTGAGTTTCTCCGCCAAGCCCACGATATGACATCGTTCTTCAATATTTTTTCATCAAATTATTTGAAAAAACCTTCTTGACACAGAAGAAAACCAGTAGGCCTATAGGACATCTTCAACTGTCTTGCACTTGTGGTTTGTAGAGATCATACAAATACGTCCTGTAGGTACTTAAAGTGAAGACTATGTTCTTATAGTGAATAATATGTTCTTATAAAGCTGGGACTCTAGATTTTGGCGAAAAGAATGTTGTGCCAACTTGTTTCAGTACATTACTTGCAGATATGCAGCTCTGTGTCACACCATGTTACTGTATTTGTGTATTTAACTCTCAACTTCTTTGGGTTCCACTGGTTAATCGCGAATATGTGACGTCGCACTTGCCTTATTCTGGTTAGCACAGTCAAATGAGAAACGTCTCTACGCATAGATACCTGTCAATAACCACGAAGTAGAATTCACATAATATAGTAAAGGTTTAGAGGAATGTAGGTAGCAATTTTTTTTTTCAATATAAACGTATAACGGAATTATATAAACAATTTTGATCGTTAAAAGAATTAAAATTGCGAAAAATAAAGTAATTCACAAATAACTGTAAAATAATTTCTTTGAAAAACACATTAATTAAAAAAAGAACTAACATTTTGTATGGAAATGTTTGGAAACGGTACTATCTGGCGGAAAATCTTTCCACCAAAATCTCGAGTCTCTAGCTTAAGCAGAAGTCTATTTTTCGTTATTATTCAAGTAAAGTTTATATTTATATGAGCTCCAAAATATATGTATCAATAAACTATTTATTATAATTTGTTTTTAAATACCTCATAACATTGTTCACTGTGGTTAAATAACAAACTTTTGTGCTGACAGACAGACACAAATGTATTAAAGTGTCGCATTTCTGATTCAAGATGAACGCACATAATGCTTAGCAAGACACCAGCGTAACTATCGTACGAGAGATGAACTTAAGACCACACGAGACATAAAATGACGGCACTGCCAGCAATATTGCCTGAAGTTATTCGGTAGTAATCAAATGCAGGTGAATACGTCACAAGTAGGTCCAACCAGTAAGGAATAGTCACTAAATGTCACACAATTGTGGGATAGCTGAACAGTTGGTTATAAAATAAGGGCATTGAAGGTGAAGTTAGGTAAGAGGGTTTTACGGCCCGTTAACAACGTCTCCACCGATGTCGAACTTCCACCTTTGACGAGTGTGAACCGCACAGCGATAAGAGCTAATGTTACATACTTGACGAGAAGCATATCGCCTCTATTTGCAGCGCGCCAAACTGGCGTGCGAGGCTTTCACTGTAGTATTTTACCTACAGGACTTTAAGTGGTGACCACAACATTTTATTTTTAAGTAGTATGAAGTAAAGCTCAACGCATGCCTTTCGTTTTGCACTTCGCGAATTCAGGTAATATTTTCGGAGTTAACAACAGTCTAAAAAACCCGTTTTTAACCATTTTGTAAGGCCCGCAAATCATGTTTCTAACAAGCGTGCTGAATTTTTGAAAACGTAGAATCACGGTTGCAGAGTAGGTAAACGTAATTTTAATAAATTAAGCGGTTTCTCGTAAAAAAAAAAATAACACGCGTGACATGCTGCAATGCCGTCTATGCGGCAGTCGAGGACTCCTCGTAAGGCCTTGCTTTTTAGTTTTGCGATGGTTTCGAAAATATTATATGTATCAAACATTAATTCTTACAGTTTAAACACTTGTAGACTATATCATAGTTTGTATCAAAATTTTCCTGTCTTAAGACAACAAACGAATTTTTAAATTTTTGCCCATGTAATATCACATATTTTGTTGTCAAAATAAGCCAAAATGAAGCAAACTAATTTTTTTGCTAGCGAACGGTACATAAAAAAAATCTCTCTCTGGCAAAATGGTGTATCGTATGACTGAACACAGTCTCAAAATTTTCAAAGCAGTTGGTTAAAAAATATTCGAGTTATTTGCCAATTTTTAGAAATAAATGAAAGAACATGGCCTTAAGAGGGCGTGGTACATAATTCAACGCTAAAAGCATTAATCTATAACAGTAGGTTTCTTGAAGTCAATTTGAGAAAATTAAACAATAGCAATCCTAGACAATAGTTTTAGCAAACGTTTTAAACAAAATGGTTTCCAGTGTTACGAACTTCTGAGACACAACCTCTAACGCAGGAACATCATGCATTTAACTGCGGCGCAATAGATCACGCAAAACGAATGAGTAATTCTGGATAAATATTTACTCATAAAGTTGGCAAATACAATTATATAGGATTGTCATTGAGTATTTTATCCATGTTGGCTTCGAAAAAAGCGTAGAAATCAATTGATGTTTTCAGCGTTTATTTATCTACCACACACTCTTAAGGGCGTTCAAATGGAGAAAAATCATAATTTTTTATTTGTATAAAATAGGGTTAGTTTTGTAGACATTACTTGAGAATACAATTTCCCCTTACGAAAAAAATTAGCTCAGCCAGTTTTTCCATTATGTTAGTTCAAAGTCAAAATTTGTATATTTTTACTTCATGCAAAACTTGAAAACTGGTAAACATAATGAAATGAACAGAAAAAAAATCACATCAAAACTACATGCCACGGTCTACGGCTTGAAGCATATAAAAACCCTTTACAAGAAATTTTTGTAATTAAAAAATGTTTCAAAAAGTTGCTAATTTTTTATTACTTAAATTTTTTTAAATACATAATATTTATGTAAAGGGTTTCTATATGTTTGAAGTCGTAGACCGCGGCATGTAGTTTTGATGTGATTTCTTCCATTTCATTATGTTTACTGGTTTTCAAGTTTTGCATGATGTTAAAATATGCAAATTTTGACTTTGATCTGACATTATGGAAAAACTGGCTGAGCTAAATTTTTTTCGTAAGATAATAATGTCTACTAATCTAACCATATTTTATACAAATATAAAATTATGATTTTTCCCCACTTGAACGCCCTACGATGAGTGTGAATTGAGGAGAATGGACAACACAACATTCATGCCCGAGCCGAGTTTCGAATGCATGACCTCTCGTACCGTAAACTGGTGCTTAACCGATTACGCTACGGAGGCCAACTAAGGGCTCTGAAATATGTGATAATGTAACATAAAGAAAATACTTGTTAATATTTCAGGTTTTGTGGTGAGTGGAGCATGGGTAATGGCACTCGCCAATGTGTCTGGGAACGCCCACGCTTGAAGCCAGTTTCTTTACGATCAAACTCCGCTGTAAATCAATCATTGGCAACCGGTGTTGAGTGTCAATGGCAGGGAAAGGTGGTCATGGTTTTATCTGTAACGTGTCACCCTGACCTGACATGCAGGCTAGTCGTCTGACTGGCCTTCTGCTAATAGAGCGTGTTAACGTTTGTAGACAGCGACAAGTCGCGATCAGTTCTTTAAGCGTTTTATCAAGTGCTGTCGCATTATACCACCTGCTTAGCATATGTGATGCCAGACAGCGCGCAGTCTGAAACCAGACGGAATATTTTAATTAGGACAATATTGCAGAATGGCTACCTACTGCGAATTTAGTTTCTGGATTAAAAACAGTTGAACATAATATTTAAACCACAGAAACGTACAAAGTCACCAAAAATTGCTCGCGTTGTGCTTGCCAACGTGCAAGTCAATAATTACATTTAATTGCCTATAATTAAAGGACATTGCTCCTCAACAATAAGTATGTCACGTTGAATGAAAGTAACTACCTAGTTTAAGGACAATACCAGTACTTAAGAATTAACTTGAGTGTCATTCTTTAATCGGTTTTTACCAGTAATCAGGTTGCATTGTTATTTTCTATAGTATGAGTAAGGATAACATTAAAACTAATTCAATTTTATGTGTATTGGACGGGCGTTTGTTGCATATGCAGACTAAACTATAAATATAAATGTAACATACATATTCAGCAATCTATATTTTACTTAAAAAAAAAAAATCACATTCACTATCATTTGAACAGGATTTCGTTGCGTATGCAGGCTAAGCTATGAAGGCCGTCCTTTTTCTAATGAAAAAAGTTCGATACCAGCTCCCAACCGTCTAAACGAAACATTCAAAATGTTTTGCTGAGTATAAGTCAAATGAAATCTGAGTGTAGGCTACATATTCCAGACTTTATGTTGGTATGGGCTGTTCAAGGTACAAGCTATAGTTACATATTCGCTTTCAGACAATGTGTATCTTAAAGTACTTTTAACATCACCTTATCTCTATAAGTAAAATTATAGTGTGCAGATGTATCTGTAGGACTGATCACTGAACAATTCCTTTTGTTGCTTTATTTTATTTATTTATTTTTATTTACGTCATCTCTCTTCATGTGAATATATTCCGATAAGGAATTCTTCTATCTTGTTACTGTTCTATTTTAAGTTTTCTTTCCACACAGTTTTTCAGGATACGGCAATATTCCTTATCGAAATCATCCGTACGTTATGTTTTTGTTGGCAGCATCTAATACTGTATTTTTTGTCTTGTTTGTTTTACTGTAGGTTTTCTCTGCAATGCGGCAGCGATTTCCCATAAAAACGGTTCAGTTTATCTGCACTTGCAGTAGACGTCTGAAGTAATATTAAACATATTAATCTTGGCGAGACAATCTTCAAAACGTGCTAACTTTATTGTTGAACAGCCTATATTGTATACATTGGTTAGGACATGGTTAAGTCAGAGATGTTAGTTGCTAGCTTCAGAAATTCTCTCATCGATCGCGCCACTGCGGACAGGAATCGACTCCCCCCCCCCTTTTTTTTTTTCAAAGACGTTATAAAATAACTAAACTATTACGCTGTTCTTTTGTTACATCATATTGCAGACGAAGATAGGAAATCATGTACGTTCTAAGGGGTGGGAGCGTGGTCGTAGAAGAACAGGTCTGGACACTCGCCTATCTACCAATGTATTTTATTTGGCCCCCTTGTTGTTTGGCTGCAGTTCACCAAGTTACCGAGAATGTTGTGCTTTATTGGCGCTGCGGTCAGGGCGGTCGGGCTCAAACTCCGCCCATTTTTTTCCATTGTTTCCATTATAAAGTAAATAAAGGTTGCTGGAGACATGCTTTAGGATTGTGAGCGAAGGCAGTATTACAAAAATTGATAAAAAAATACGATTTGATAAATTGTTTATCTTAGTGGGAGGGAAGTAGGCGGAGTTTGAGCCCGACCGCCCTGATTGCAGCGCCGAAGACATACATAATTATCGGTAACTTGGTGAACTGCAGTCAAACAACAAGGGGTCAAGTTTCCTGGCGAGTGTCCAGACCTGTTCTTCTACGGCCGTGGGTGGGGGTTACAATTTTTTTTAACAAAAAAAAACATTGGTGTCTGAGATTGTATGACATGGGCTTGCAATACGGCGCCGTTCAATTTTGTAGCACGTAGAGATAGACCGTCAGTATTGGTTTTTCATCCCTTGCTTTTATCACGTGATTAATAGGTTAGCAGGGAAAACAGCAGTCTGGAAACCAAAGTATACAGGAAACCCACACATACAGGCCAATACCTACATTTTGCTTCCAACCACCCTAAAAGCACAAAAACTGGCATAATTCGCACACTATCCAACAGAGCTGAGATTATTTGTTCCAACAAGAAATCAGTAGCTGAAGAACACAACCAAATAAGAAAAGAACTCACAGCCAATGGTTACCCAACAAACACCATCAAACAGCATATGAAAACAAACAGAACACTTAAGCCCACAGAAACAGAAAAACCATCAGGAACCCTAGTTATTCCGTATGTTCGAGGCCTTTCTGAAAAAAATAAGACGTCTAGGAAACAAATACGGACTGCGAACAGCATTCCGATCCAAAACAACCATTAAAAGTATGGTTATCAGGATAAAACCAGCCACAGAAGAATTACAAACACACAACTGTGTATATCAGATACCCTGCGAATGCGGCCATATGTACATTGGTGAAACTGGCAGAGCTCTATCAACCCGTATAAAAGAACATAAAAACAATTGCAAAAAAGGCGAAACCCAAATATCTAGACTGGCCGAATATGCATGGAAAAACAGCCACAAAATCCTTTGGGAAGAATCTAAACCACTTACACAGGAAACTGACAAAATTAAAAGAAAAATAAAAGAATCAACCTTTATTATTAGCAATAACAATATTTTCAGTCAACAGAGCATTGAATTAAAAAATATGTGGATCCCATTGATTAAAAGAGAAACAAATTTACAGCACAAAATAAAAACAAATACTCAACCCACCACAACCAATCAGAGCCAATGCATGCTGCGCGACCAATCAGGAGACAGCTCGTCTCCCATTGGCTGAGCACGATAAGGGGCTTTACCCTATATAAACCCATGGTTTTTCCAGTCTCCTCATCAGTCGCACTTGTGTTCCTGAACCCTGTGTGTCTACCTGATGACGGGAACAGATTCCAGTTCCCGAAACGTCGTTAATACTGGCTGTTTAGAAAACTACTGTGTTTTGTTTCGTCTCATCATTTGTGTCGTTTGTTGTTTTTTCTGTTTGTGTCCGACATCTTTGTGTTTTGTTTAGTCTCATCGTTGTGTCGTTTGCTGTATTTCTGTTTGTGTTTCTGTTTCGCATCATCGTTGTGTCGCATGTCAACTTAGCTATTTTTATATTGTTTTTTATTTTTGTTTTTTCTTTTATTTTCTGTTTGTTCCTTGTTTTATCTAACCAGATTCCAGTTTTGGAATTTCATGTTGTGTATGTATCCTGATGACTAAAGCATACTCTGCTTATTTATGTTTTCTTTTCTTATTTTTAGTTTTCTTTTGACCGTCATTTATTTCGCAATGGAGTATGTCCAAGTAAATAAATCCAGTCATGCACTCCCATTGCACAGTTCTTTCAAAGATCATATTAATAGGTAGAGCTACTGGCACTGCTGTGACGCTGCAGTTGTTACGTAATGCTCCTATCTTCTATTCAGTCATTATTCCACCGGTATATATCTCCTAATTTTAGTCAAATTATGTTAAGGGCGCGGTCTACTGCAATTTTCATCACCATTTTTTTTATTTTATATTTGTACTAGATATTTTTTTCTTATTTTAGACATAAAATGTGACGAAGTTTGGCTCTTATGAAATTTTTTTATCTCTCATAGTTTTCGCGTAATGGCTTGTTAAAGTCATATTTTGTATGTTTCCGTTTTAACGACTACACTAAAATCAACTAATATACCAAACTAAAAAAAATCACAGTGGATAAAGAAATTACAGGCTACAATGACATGCTCATAAAATTAAAGAATAAAAATTATTTGAATTTTAAAAAAATGCTGAAGCTGAAAATAGAAATTTAAAAAATTCAATAATTTTTGTAAAAATACAAATAATTTTTATTCTTTAATTTTATGAGCATGTCATTGTAGCCTGCAATGTATTTATCCACTGTGATTTTTTTGAGTTTGTTATATCAGTTGGTTTTAGTGTAGTCGTTAAAACGGAAACATGCAAAATATGACTTTAACAAGCCATTACGCGAAAACTATGAGAGATAAAAAAATTTCATAAGAGCAAAATTTAGTCACATTTTGTGTCTAAAATGAGAAAAAATATATGGTACAAATAAATAATAACATAATAGTGATGAAAATTGCGGTAGACCGCGCCCTTAAGTTGTTTGTGTCTTATGTATAGCACGACACTGTGTAGATACTCGTGTATTTTTTAAAACTAAATATACACATAACAGTGACATAATCCAGATTTAGGCAGTTTTATCTCCTTTCTGTGTTATTATAGAGTTTGTGCTTATTTTCTCCCGTTTTATTTACTTTTAATTTTCAGTTAGTTTTTTTACTAGGTTCTAACTATTTTTGGCTCTGGTTTCATTTGGTGATTTTTTTAAATTCACTAACTTGTTTTAAATTCTTTATTTTTGAACTAAAATGCAAGTTCCCCCTCCCCCCACCGAATTCTAAGAATTCATAGGCCTGCAAGCCGCTTTGTCGCCAAGATAGATCCATTGACATACATCACTGACTTGCTAAGTTAACCGTAGTTTTAAAAACAGGCTCGGCTATCAAGAAATGCATCTAACTTCAGTCGGCATTGTATACTTTAACAATGCAAAGATGGCGACTCGTGTTATTCCAATCGTGCTGGACGAAGCCGCTGGTCGGTGGGTTTTCTCGGGGATCTCCCGTTTTCCCCGCCCTTTCAATCCGGCGCTGTTCCACACTCACCTCATGCCACCCCCACGAGCGCTAAGGACTTCGATGTTAAGGAGGAGTGTTAAACAATTTTTTTGTATTTTCTGTACTTGCGCCATAACATTTATTCGAATTGTATTACCAAAATCTTCTCTTCGATAAAGCAGAGAATATATTCTTGGTAAACTGCTCGACATAAATAATAATGGACTTTTTCATTAACTTGTCATACAGATTCATTGCAACACAATTCTTGAATGTTAACCCATAATCCTCCTGCAATGATTCTGCTGGCAAATTAATGAAAGATTCCATTATTATTTATGTCAAGCTGTTTGCCAAGAATCCTGGTCCTGTTGCAGTTCACAGCCTAAAGACCATGCCCGGGAGTGGGCTTAACAATTTCTCACTTTCATTTTTTTTTTTGGTAAAATAATAGTTTGTATGACTTGTGCAGTGGCACTGTTTTAACATTACTGCACCGAGCAAGGAAGAAATTTCGTTGCCATTAAAATAGTTTCGTGGTGGTAATGGTTACGATACAGTAACAGTTTCGGGATATGTTTTTGGTTACATTTCTTTACTTCTAGGATCGTAATATTGCCTGACCTGCCGCACCCACCTTACAAATTATCGGACACTTGGAACATTTTAAACCCTAGTATAACGACAACGAATAAAGGTGTTTCCAAAATGTAGGCACTTAAAAATTCAACGTTAAAAAAGTCTAGTTACTATAGTGCATTTTAATAAAAAAAATCTGGAGTTATTATGGTGCACCCTGAAAATTACAAAATAACTTTCGTTTTGGTTTATGCAGCAATTATATTGGTATATAGATTATTGGCAAATATTTTTTTTGTTTAAACACTCGTAATAATTATATTTTATACAAAATTTACAGTCCACCTTTATTTTATACAATATAAGTGGCTGCATGAAACGAAATCATAAAATAAATGTTATTTGTTTATATTTCGTGTAACATATAGTTTCTCTATGTTACGAAAGTCGGTAAAATTTGTTTATGTTTGTTGGTTAAACTGCTTGAAGCAGGAACGTTAATATCTTTGGAAGCTAATACCCCGTGCTATAATTTAATTTTATTTGCATTTGTCTTTTGGTGAATCAGTTATCAGTTTATTTTATGTTCAGTGTAAACTTGTAAAAGTTTCCACATAATTTAACTTTTTCTAGACGTATATTTTCTTGCTTCAGTGTAGGATTTTTATTTACTCCGATCAAGCTATCGATGGGCGGGGGAACGATTTTGCAGAGAGGTGATGGTTATGGCAACGAGGAGGAAAGAGTAGTGCAGACCACGGTCGTAGAAGAACAGGTCTGGACACTCGCCTATCTAACAATGTATTTTGCTTGACCCCCCTTGTTGTTTGGTTGTAGTTCGTCAAGTTACCGAGAATGTCGTACTTTTTGGCGCTGTTTTCCGGGCGGTCCGACTCAAACTCCGTCCACTTTTTTCCATTGTTAAATTTATAAAGTAAATAAAGATTGCTGGAGCCTTTTCTTAAATTTATGAGTGAATAAAGTATTTCATAAATTGATAAATAATACGTTTTGATAAATTGTTTATCCTAGCGGAAAGGAAGTGGGCGGAGTTTAGTCCGACCGCCATAACAGCAGCGCCAATAAAACACAATATTCTCGGTAACTTGGTGAGCTAGAGCGAAACAACAAGGGGGTCAAATATCCAGGCGAGTGTCCAGACCTGTTCTTCTACGACCGTGGTGCAGACTAAGGGCCGTATCTATAAACGGTTTTCGAAATACAACCAACTGCTCACCAATGCTTTCTCTATGGGGATAGCAGTTGGTTGTCTTTCGAAAGCCGTTTATAGATACGACCCTAAGGAAAGGAACGATTTTTCTAATAATTGGGAATAAACGGAAGAAATATTTATCACCTTCGACGAGATTTGATATTGTATGTGAATTTAATCAACCAAATATGATGAATACTGTTATTCAATCACTGCGACGGTCTTGGGAAGCCTCAAGAAAGGAAATATCAAAGTATTTATGATATAAGAATATTACGTCGAGAGGTAAGAAGAATTGTTCCGGAGGACTACGACGACGCTAGCTGAACTGCAGTTCAGAAGGCTGAGTTGTCGTCCAGATTGGATTCCACTACGCCCGGGGAAGAGATTTCGGTATCCAGATCGGAATCGTCATCTCGAGAGGTCCGAGGAGACGTCTGGAGTGGAGGTCGTCGTCCAGCCTGGTTCTATAGCCTAGTGAGGGCTACTCTTACTATGCTGTTCCTAGGCACATTCCAGACCCCCTTTACCCACGTCGGGAGATTCTAGTTAGCAAGAAAACTATCGGTTAGGTCAACTGCACAGACTTCAAAGAGGCGTACACCCCAGCAACTCACGTTAAAAATTTTGCTCACCGATATCGTGTATTTAGTGATTAGTGCAACAAAACCCATCCATAGTAGAACCCTGAAGATCTGAAGTGTCCATCATTGGTATTTGCAAGATGTCATAAGGAAATCTATGACAAATATCGTATGAGTTGCAGTGTTGTATCCCTCGTCTATCGGTAGTTTGATACGGTGTATAGTCAAGTCACTCATTCAATTATCATGACACTAGGTTACACAATATTGTTTTAATTTGATTTGCACACCTTGACATCAAGTTAATTTTAGATTTAATTTGTGGAAACTAAATTTCTATCAGCATATCTATTGAATCACATTCTTTATCAGCTAAATAATCAGTAACTTCTACAATTCAAATTTGTTTCTTTAATCCACACTTACAGTTAACTTGGTTGATGGTGCCTGCCCTTTTACGCAACACATTACTCATAAAGAACCCCCTTAAAAATATGTGTTTGTTTATACAGACGTCACATTCGCGATTATGTTTTATTTGTCTGTGTATATTCTTATACTCTTATTTGTGCTAGGCTGGTAATGTGCCGAAGTGTATATCACTTATAGAGCTGGGAATAAATCATAGTTTGAGTTGCATTGTTGAAGTCGGTGCCTTTGACATTAAGGTGATCACATAGAGTTAGCGGTAAATGAGAGACTAGCTGCACATTTTACCTAAACGCACCGGAAGAGATAGGAGAAGTTCATTCTCACTGCCTGAAATGGTTACGTAGTTCAGTTTAGCATTGACAGCAGTCGAATATGGATCGGCGAGAGCTGCAGCACCCGTGTATTATACCCGTTGAATAAACATTAATGATACAGTAAATGTGTAGGCCTACAACGCGGTTCCAGAGACTGATGTTATCAGTCCTGTGTACATAGCACCAGCAGTGTCATGTGGTTTCTCTCATTCCAGCAGCAACCGTTGGAGAGAGATGGAATGTGTTTTCGATGAAATTTTTATTTTAATAGAAAGCCGATTTTTACTAGTGAAACAGTCACACACATGTCTGTAGGAGCAACATCAAGATTTCTAATGCGTTAGCATGCTTATTAAAATGTCTAAGAAATTAGTCAAGTTGTTTTTCATGATAGCTTAAATATAATATTATTTCATATCTATCGTACCAGTCGAGATATCCAAATGCTGTTTTCTCCAGGATACCAATTTTTTAAAGAACTTTTCCATTATCTACATCAAAGGGTTAAAAAAGGACGACATGTGTTATTTATTAACTACCACTATGTAGATCCTATTAAACTTAGACATCGGCATGATTTTTTCTTGATAATTATACTTATTCACAATACCTAAAAATTTATTACTTGATTTTTATAAATTTGATATCTAAGGGGAGTAAAAATCGATGGAAAATATGACATGTTTCATAAAAATCAGACGCCGATACAATTAGAACCCTGCAAGCTATTTTCCGGTTTTCGCTTCAATAGGGCACTTAAAAGAGTTGAAATGTGATTTTAGGGATTTTCCGAAATTCAACCCCTAAAGTTGTGAGAAGACGTGAAATGTGTTTTCAGCTAATCATCGATATAGCATCAAACGCGTTAGGCATAGTGTTACTTTTTGTTTCAGGATATTGATTACGTAAATACAGGATAATTGTTTTCAAAACTTTTCTGCATTTGATTTCTCAGGGATGTGAAGGGGTGAAATGTGTTTTTATTAATCGCCGGTACCGCTTCAACAAACGGGCTATCATAGTGGCTTTCACTTTAATTTAAATGACAATTTAGTAATTTGTAAATCTGTCCACTAATGAGGTAAATAAACGTAACATTCTAGATTAACAGTAGCAGACAATCCCAAAATTAAGCATAACCTAGTTGTGAAATACACGGAGGTACATTTTTTTAAAGAATGAATGGGTTTATGAACACATACCATTTCTTATTATTTGTTGATAAAACGTGCAAAACATTAAACATGCAACCTACGAAGACACCAAGACAGAGGATCGTAATGAAAATAACTGATATATTAAATAAAAAAAAATTATTTTTAAAGTTTTTTATTTTGTATTAGATAAAAAAATTAAGAAAAATGCGAACAGAAAAAAAAATGTTCATCAGTTATTTCCTTTACGATCTTTGGCAGAGCAAGATAAATGGATTACCCTATATATACCCATAGTTTCCGACAGGAACACATTTCAGTTTCCGAAACATCGTTCTTCTGTCTGGAAAACTACTGTCTTTTGTTTCGTCTCATCGTTGTGTTACTTGTTATTCTGTTCGTGTCTGATAACTACTGTGTTTTGTCTTGTCTCATCGCTGTGTCGTATTTTTATTTTATTTCCTGGCTCATATATTATTCTGTTTGTCCCTTTTTCAAAGCAGGTTTCAAATCTTGGTTGCCTGCCATATGGTGTTGTTTGGGATTTTTTATTTACTTTTTATTTTCTTTTTGGTTGTCCTTGGTTTTTTGAACCACTTCCGTTTATTGAATTTTATGTTCAAGAGTCGCACTCGTGTTCTTGAACCCTGTGTGTCTACCTGATGACGGGAACAGATTCCAGTTCCCGAAACGTCGTTCATACTGACTGTTTGGAAAACTACTGTGTTTTATTTCGTCTCATCGTTTGTCTTGTTTGTTGTTTTTTCTGTTTGTGTCCGACACTTTTGTGTTTTGTTTAGTCTCATCGTTGTGTCGTTTGCTGTATTTCTGTTTGTGTCTTTGTTTCGTCTCATCGTTGTGTCGCATGTCAACTTAGGTTTTTTTTATATTTTTGTTATTTCTTTTATTTTCTGTTTGTTCCTTGTTTTATCTGATCATATTTCAGTTTTGGAATTTCATGTTGTGTATGTATCCTGATGACTAAAGCATACTCTGCTTTTTATGTTTTCTTGTCTTATTTTTACTTTTAGTTTGCTTGTGACAGTCATTTATTTCGCAATGGAGTATGTCATACAAACAAATCCAGTCATGAACTCCCATTGCAAAGTTCTTTCAAAGATCGACTTGTATTAGTAGCTCGGTAGGACTGTTTACACGTGTCTAGTAACTAGTTGCTCGTAGGCCAGTAGAGGATTAATAATACACCGACACATGGGCTGCATGTATTGTGGTCGTTACTGTCCAACTGCTGGCATACGCGTTTGCAAATTTCATGTTGCTGGCTGACACCAGGAATTGGCATGGTGGGGGAAGGCCAGCGCATCAGTGAAACAAATACTTTTACAGTAACTCGCCCTTCCAGTTACTTGTATGATAGGGATAAAGTGAACATTGAACAATTAAACTTTGAAAAATATCATTAGCCGTCACTCCATATAATTCAACATGAACTATAGTTTCCTTACTGATTGTATGGTTGGTAGCGAAATCACGCAATATAGTTCCGTATATTTTCCTATTTTAATACAACAATACTGAAACAAAAAGCAACCGAAATTGATATACCGGTACTCGTATTTTATTTAATTAAAAATATATTTTTATCAATTTATATAGGTTCCTACCGACTGCACAGTGTATATAACACGCGCAAACAAGTGACGTGTCAGAGAGGTTAGTCATATCTCGTCGCTAGCCGTCACGCGCGGAAAGATACGAATTGGCTGAAAATAGAACTTCAGCAGGGCCTTTATCAGTGCTCACTTTATCCCGAATCGCCCATAGTTGTGATTCGCCTGTACGAGAAGTTTGCCCTACCCGTTTACACGAGGCAAGTAACTATCTATCAGTTACTATTCGACTATTTGGTGCGAGCTACCGGCAACGTGTAAACGAGGTTTTTTTTTTAAATCGAGTCGCTACAAGACTTGTCCAGAAACAGTGTTTGTATGATTACTGGTTGAATTATTGTAAATTTCTCATAATGTGTGTGTGGATGAAAGTAATTTACTATTTAGGAATCTTTCTTGTGAAGTGTAGGCGCAAGTTATGGTGAACAGACAGTTGGACGTAAGGTTTGTTGTTGCAGGCGTTCCACCTGTGTCAGGACCACGTGGTGAGCAGCCACCTGTGCCCTAACGGCACGCTCTTCCACGACCAGTTCAAGGTTTGCGATCAGTTCTACAACGTGAGGTGCGGCGTTCCACTGGAGGACCTCTAGGTGTTCAATCTGTGCCACATCGACCCATCGTCGGCAGCATGAGGTCGACAACCAACCTTCCTGCAGCTGTGAGGTTGCCCACACTGCAAGCTCGCGATCTCCAAACTTCTTCATTTCTTCAGCATCATGACAACGACATACACTTCATTGTAATGCATTTTGTGCATGCGGCCGTAAACAATATTATTTAATAGAAAATCGATAATTAAACGAACATACGTTTAATTTCAAACGTAAATTATATAGTGAATGGTATTTTTGATGAATGTATGTTGGTTCTACCTGTTTACGTTTACGCTAAGGTTTTTAAAATGAGAAAAATTTTTCTTCAACAGGAAAAATACAGAACAGATGTAATTTTATTGCTTTTATTTTGGAAAAGAATTTTATATTTGTATGTGTTTTAGCACACGCTATTGACAAATGTGAGCAATGGACTCATGCCGCATTAGAAATTGTCTTCTTGAAAGGCCGTTACAGCAACTGTATTAATTACGTTTTCTTACGTTTCCTCATATCGCAATTTCGCTGTTTCAGAGTCTGTATGGATTTCATTAATGTTTGGTTATGTACGTAACTCTATTTTTACAAAAAATATTTATTCTTCTACAAATAAAGCTGCTAAATCTGTGTCAATGTACATACATTATTTATTTATATATTTGTATTGTATCATCATAACGGATAGTTTATACAAACATTTTACTAGCGGATTTTTCACATTACCTTTACGTCGAATGGGTAAACTATTCTGCTGCAAGGGAATAATTTATTTAAACTGTTTTTGCAGATATTTTGGACCAATAAACACAAGGCATCATAAACTGATGTTACCTTGCACCCCAATGGATAACTTTGCACCACAAGATATAATTCATTCTATGTGAGAATTCCAAGATACCTGCCGTTCTAAGTGCTATTTATTATTAAAGCTGCGAATTATGAAGCTTGAGACAATTTGAGATTTTACAAACTTTTACTTACGATAAAAATATGTGGTGCAAAATAACCCCAAAATTGGGCAGGTAACCCCACTTTACGGTGGTTCCTTTTTGGTGCCGTAACTGTTTGACACGTAATGCCTAAATATATATATTTTTCTATGAAACGACAAGCATTACGAAAAAAATAATAATAAACGCCATACTTAAGACAATAAGTATATAATTTCTTTCTTTTAGGAAACTTTACTTCCTTAAAGATGATGAGCTTCAAATACATTTCATGTGTAGTTAATTCATATTTCCCTTTGTACTAATGAAAGCTTACAGAGTAACATCACTCCCGCTATATTCGTTTTGCAAATTAATTGAAAACACATTTTCGGCTCACTTTTTCATATGCTATCGCCACTAAAAATTAATACACTTCGTCTTGAATCATCCGGTAGAATCGACATGCTTGGATCATGATGCCTGAATGTAATCCCGTATTTATGGTTCATGTTTTGTTTTGGGCTGAACATATAATATGGATCATACAAGGTGAACCATCTCCGTATAAATTAATACTGTGAACCATTCTTGAGAACGGACAGAGTTAATTTATTTCTTTATATACCAGAGAATGCTAGTGGCGCCCGTTTCTTACTTGCATGTATATAACCCTACGATCCACGGAATCGTATGTTATGTTTTATTATTACCTGTGCAATAGTCTTACATATTACATTAATTTTTGCAATTCATTCTATGAATTATTTTCATAAATACGCCACATCACGTTAATTTAAAAAATTAGTGGAATACATTAAAGAAATCTTAAAACATCACGTTCTTATTTTATTCTCTGGAAAATGCCTGTGTGTTTTCTGTTTACAGACCGGGGCAATTCCTTTCCCGTTTACTTTCTATACTCGAGTCACTGGTTCCATACCTAACTACCATTGTCGAGAAACATTGAGCCCTACCAACTATCCTTCCTACATATCACAGTCAGCAACTGAAACCTGTTTATTTATTGACGTTCCAACTACAACACAGTTTACATATAACGCCAAGCATCTCCACACGTCTGACATTTTCCAGTTTTTCATGTCTACTACGCTCTTAACACATGTCCGGAATGCCAGTAATTTGCTTGCAAGTTTTTTTTGTAAACCTGCCCAAACCGATCAATGCACTGTAAAATAAAACTGAATTTTTTTCTAAATTAATTAAATTTGATACACGTATTCTGTAATTGTATCCATAAATTTATTATTTGCCTCAGCCAAAAGGACAAAGAATAGGTGCTATTTAACGAAGTGCCCAGTCGTTGGTTTTTTAGGGTTTAGAATAGGAATTTTATAGAGAGAAAAAACAATTGAACATCACAGCTAGCCATCCAGATTGTAAGATATCCATCAATACGTAAATAACTATTATTTTATTTATACACTGCAAACGGTAAATATATTATTTAAACACTACTTCTGAAATTATTTTACTACCATGTTAGTGGTTGACTCAAATATTTTCCACAGAACACTATTAAAATACATAAACATTTCCATACTACTAATTCGTACAAATAGTAAATTACAACTGCTTCACAAAATGGAACACATCCACACTGAATTATGTTGGCATAATATATTTTAAGAAACATTTGTGCATATTCTTTAAAAACTTGATTGATTTGAGTGAAAGTGCGCATTTTTATTTAAATACGATATCTTAATTGTGTTAATTTATACATATCTGGAGGTAACAGCGTATCATTTATACGAGAGCTGCTGACGTGGGTACTATTTATGCTATGTCAAGCAGGCGTCTGGAATATTACATTAGATTTCATGTCGCCTTACACATACATATTACAATATTGCGCCCATCCATAAGATCTTCCTTAAAGCTTTGCTGTTAGATAATTCAATCAATTTCTTATAATTTTTCCTTGGTCCAGATTGATTTCTGCGAGAAATTTTTTCAAGCTTACTCATTGCATTTTTCAACGCAAATTTTCTTTATAGTAATACATACAATTAAATATTCTGGGCAGTAATGTACCTTTATATATCTCATCCGCAACAGTTCTGCACGAAGATTCGGCCAAATATACCCATACTTATTTCTAGTCATCTATAATCAAATATAATTAGTGAAAATATGTGATATCATTACAATGTGTAGGCAAATATATACGTTTAACAAACTATATCTATCAACAAAATATTTTTTTGCGTAACTATTACAATCAAGAATTTAAATAAACTATTAAATTAAGCATACTGCGAATAATACATTTACTTTTTTTTTTCAAGATAAAGGCGAATCCTAACTTGAGTGTTCTGTACTTTCACGTGCGTTTTATGAAACTTTAACTTTTACGTACACTTTACTCTTTTGCAAATATTATAAAGTTAAATTAACTGAAATTTAGTTTCCTTAGCAAGAACTGTTCACCAGCTAAACATTTTTTGCGCAAGAGATATACTTTAAAAGTGCAAAAGTAACTTATTACATCTGCGCAAATTCGTGTCATCTGACATATCACTTGTGCAGATTTGCTTGTTTTGCTCCCCTACATCAGCGAAGTAAAATAGCTGAAAAAACATTTGTGTGCTTAAAATCATGAGTCACTAGACATAATGAGAAACTCTCGGTTGCTTTATAACTTTAAAATAGGCGCAATTCGTTCACACTTTTACAGCAACTAATGTGCCGCGTGTCGATAATCCTCCAAACGTGGCTTCTCGAAAAGGATCCTTGTTTTTCAATGGCAACCCCTCACTCACGTATGTAAACTTGATGTTCCACCTCTCAAGGTTAATTTTGAGTCCAGCTCATTGGACGTTAATAGGGGCTACGTTTAGGACGGCCTTGAAGAGAGAATTATGCAAGCGTAGCCGGTCATTACCTTTAATTACTACGTCCTCAATTACCAGTTTGACTAGGTTCACCGGTGATTACTTAGTATTTCTAACTTATGGGACCTCCTTTTCAGGAAATTATGCGAGTATATACGTGAGTAACGAGACAGTTTGGTTTAAGCTTCGTGCAGTGTGGCTCCTACATCACCGTAGATTTCATACCGCATTTTATAACTGCTAGCCTATAGTATCTTTCATTCAGCCTACTATAGTCGTAAATCTATTTTATTCTTTTTTTTTTTTGTATTAAATAATGGTAATCACATTTGGATTAACTGTGGAAACCAAGCGAGTCAAGAAATTGTTACTATTTAAAATTTTCGTTGAACAAAACAAGAAGTTATCAGCATAACTAATAAGCCTACTTTCCTCAGAAAGGGTGCAAATTAACTCTAAAATTTAAAATAGTTTGCTTACAAAAAGTAATATCATATAACTATTAGAAATTGTTATATTTAAACGTATTGCAGTTTTAAGACGAATCTTATAAAGTCGTACAACATTTATGTTTTTTTTTTTTTTTTTTTTTTTTTTCACGGTACGCATTGATGTATTGCACATGACGTTTTTATGATGTTGAGAAATTGTTCTTGATGTTTCCGTACTGATAACACACGATAGAAGGCAGTTCTAAATATTTGATGTCTGGAGACTACGACATAATCAGTTAGCACTTGTCGAGTACAGGCAGACTTATTGTCTGCGTTCATTGTTTATCATTTTCGTTCAAAGTATTTTCAGCTCTATAAGAGTTAAACGTCCTGCAATTTGATACTAACACGACTCATATTACAATCGTATTACACATTTATTGCCCTTTGACACATAGAACAACTGATTTAGTATAAATTAGTTGTAATTCACATGTAGTACGACTCGTATTACATTTGTATTACACAAATTCGAAAAGTATATGTTGCTGTCTGTGTTGAGTAAAGGGAGCATTACTTATTTTATATATATGATAAAAATATTATAAGTATAGAACGATAATCGTTATTATATAAAATAATTACAATTGTAAGACGAATCGTATTAAGTCGTACAATATTTCTGTAAAACTTTTTTTCCCGGTCCGCGTTGATATACTGTATTTGTTCTTTGCTGAATCACGTTTATACGATATTAAGAAAATATGTTCTTCATTTTACCGTATTGATAGCACAAGACACGGATGAGTACTTAAAATTTTTATGTGTGTGGTCTGAAAAATAATGAGTTAGCGCTTAACGAGTACGGATAGGCATTTGTCTGCGTACATGGTGTGATATTTTTCGTAAAAAAGTATCGTAGGGTTGTTGGCTGAATTAAATGACCGTAGGTACGTTCGTAATGTTGTTTGCTAAGCTTCAATGCATTCTTAGTTTGCTCCTGGAGAAGGATAATTTATTCCGAAGTGGTGAAATAGTCAGTGTAATATGAATGTAATACGACTCGTATTACATTCGTATTACATATTTCCTACTGTTATACATTTAGTTCATCACTTCTATCGTTAAATTGGATTAACCATGACTGCAATAAGACTCATATTACATTAGTTTTACATCACGTTTTACGCTTTTAGTACCAAAACTCCTGTAATGACATTGTTGTACTACTTAGAATATTTCTGTTACATATTTCCTGCCTTTATACATGCAGTACACTGGCAAAGTCGATTGATTACGAACGTAATACTACTTGTACTACATTCGTATTACATAATGTTTTGTACTTTAATTGAAATGAGTACTGTAATACTGTTGTAGTACGACTCTTATTACATTAGTTATGCACATATGATGTCCTTAGACATGCTATAAAACATATTTAGGATCAAATTTGATGTAAAACTAAAGTAATATACCTCATATTACATTCGTATTACATCAAATTTTGCACTCCGAGTATCTAATTTCTTGTATTTCAGTCGTATTACACATTTAATGCCCTAATACATGCAGACTAACAATTCTAACATCGAAGTCGATGTAATACAAATGTAATACGACTTGTAAATCATTCGTTTTGCATCACGCTCTGCACTACAAGTACAAAACGTCCTGAAATATGATTGTAATACGAGTCAAATTATATTTGTATTGCACACACGGTACCCTTAGCCAGGCAGAGTTATTTTTGTAATATCAAAGTCGATGTAATACGAAAGTAATACGACTTGTGTTACATTCGTATTACGCAATGTTTTCCATTTCAAATGTCAAACTTCCTGCAATGCGATACTAACACGAATCATATTACATTCGTATTACACATTCCTTGCCTTTGCGTTTAGTATCAAATTCTGTGTAACACAAATGTATTAAGAGTGGTATTACATTCGTACTTGCATAAAGTAGTAAGTATATGTTGCAGTTTGTGTTAAGTAATGAATCCAATATTTATTATATTAAACATATGATAACCAAATATTATAAGACTAATGCGATAATTCTTAGTTTTGAAATGCATTACAATTGGAACACGAATCGTTTTAAGTCGTGCAACATTTATGTTAATGTATCGTATTTACCCTTTGTTTCATTACGTTTTTACAATGTTTAGCAAGTGTTCTAGATGTTTCCATACAGATAACACACGATATATAAGAGTACTTAAATTTGCTTGGTCTGTGGTCTGTGAAATAATAAGTTGGCTATTGTCGATTACGTGAAGGCTTTTTGTTTGCATACGCTGTTGATATTTTTCGTTAAAAAGTTTCTTACGGGTATTGTTGGTTGGGTTAAAAAACGATAGATACGTTCGTAATGATGTTTGCGAAGCTTCCACGTTTCGGTTTGCTCTTGGAGTAAAATCATTTACTCCGAAATCGTGGAATTAAGAATGTAATACATATGTAATACAAGTCTGATTACATTCGCATTACACATTTCCTGGTCTTATAAATCCAGTTCAACGTGTCTATCGTTGAAGTGGATCTATAAGACAACTGTAATATGACTCGTATTACATTCGTATAACATCACTTTTTGCAATTCTAATGTAAAAATTCTTGTAAAATTCTTGCAATATGACTCATATTACATTTCTGTTACACATTTCCTGTCTTCATACATGCAGGACAACACATCTAGAAGCAAAGCAAATGTAATACGACTCGTATTGCATTCGTATTACATTATGTTTTGTGTGTCAAGTACCAAACATCCTGAAATATGATTGCAATACGACTCATTACATTTGAATTATAGATCTGGTGTTTTAAGACATGCAGTTCAACACCACTAGAATCCAAGTCGATATAATACGAAAGTAATAGGAGTCGTATGATTTTTAAATACACTCCAATTAAAAAACACGAATACAAAAATAAGAAAATACGTACATGTTGAGGCAGCTTACGTGAACCAACGTTCCGCTGTTTAAAAAATATGAAAAATGGTAGAAAAATGACCACAATTTTGAAAATAAAATACTGGATGAATGATTTTCAAGTGAACTGACCAAGCAGTATAGTGCACCAAGATTAAAATTTATCGAAGTAATGATATTTCTTCTTAAGATTTGTCATAGTATGCTTAAAAATAGACCATCATTATGAAAATATGAACACAGGATGAATGAAAAAATCAAAAGTATCATACACACACAGTTTGACGATATTTTCATACTAAGCTTAAGCTATACGTATATTTAATTGGCAGCCGTTATGAAAATATAAAAACCAGATGAACGAAATATTCAAAAGTAATGTCAGATTTGTGTCTAGTATATGTATACCAAGTTTGATGAAATTTGGAATAATACTACCATAGATACGTCATACTACGCTAAAAATATAAAATGGCCGCCGTTTTGAAAATACGAACAAGTATGTACAAAATAACAAATACTCAAATCAGCTCAGTATTTGGTATATATGTACCGAGTTTGATGAAGTTCGGAGAAATGTTTCTTTACATGACATACTATGTTAAAAATATAAAAACGGCAGCAATTTTAATACATGTACACGGCATTAATTAAATACACAAACGTCAATTCATTATACCAGGTTCTTTATGTAAACAGAGTTTGATGAAATTCTAAAAAATGGTTCCTTGGATATCTCGTGTGATCGAAAATTAATTATAAAATGGCCGTCATTGTAGAAATATATCTATGACATAAACGAAATAAACAAATATAAAGTCGAATTACTTAGAAGTATATGTGTACCAAGTTTGCAGAAATTAGGTCTACGGGTTCAATTGTTTTTCAGGACATACACACACACACACACACACACATACGGATACACATAGCCACACGCATACAAACACACGTACTTCGAAAATTGGACTAAAATGGCGGCCTCCAGTAATAGAGGACACTAAAGATGGGCGACGGAAGTACCATATGAAATCGTGGGTTGAGCCAAATTTAGCAAAACAGTATCGTTCTTAAGCTTTAGTTTCATGAGATTTCATTGCAGTTTGTCTAATTTTTGAAAATGTAAAGATATTTTCAATTTTTCCCTATTATACTTTTATGATATTTCTGAAATAGTCTAGGTAGTTTCCGTTTTCTCGTGATCTTTATGGGAAATTCGGAAAACTGTAGACAAGTGCTTTCACAATGCGATGCCAAATTCCATATTTTTGACTACATCAAAACTTATGGCGGTAATAATTTTTACAGGTTTAAAGAGAAATATATGATATTTTGGGGATTTTTGTAACTTAAACGAAGAAATTTCAGGAAATTTTCGTTGTGTTTGAGTGTAACTGTTATTTTCGAGGAAAAAACAATTCAAATGTTACAGTGTAATTCACTGAGTCTCCCCTTTGTCCTAGAAATTACGGAATCCTCCTGTTCAACGGTTTGTTTTTAAATGTAGAACACTTGTATGTCTACCAAATTCTGCGCAAGGGTAAGTTATTTTATATATTTGTTAGTTGTCTTTGAATCACACAATGCAGTCACTTACAATAAAAAATGTAACATACATATTTGCAAAGTTTGGTATGAAGGGTTTACCGTTTAATTAAACGCTTGAGTTGTTAGACACGGAACCGGTGACTTAGAGAATCGGAAATCGGAAGTGAAGCAGCTCTTTACTGTAGCAAGAATCATCTGAGCATTCGCCTGGAGTGTGTTTATATACGGAAAACCTAAATAAATATGGCGAGACAGGAAATCAAACACGGGAACTTCCAGAGTTTAGCGTTTTACCTCTGCATCACATCATTAGGTATTTATTTGACAATAATTTTCAAACAACGTGTATGCACATCGCGGTCTTTATGGTGAATGACGAATTTATTTATTTTTAACACCCCCCCTTTTTTTTAGCTTAACTTGTTTTATGTATAACTGTAATGGACTCTTGAATAAAATTTTTGGAAGCGTGTTGAAAATCGATGACAGCATTAAGATTACATAGTTATGATATTTTATTTTCATACATTATGAAAATTAAAAAAAAATACCACCTGGTTGTGGCAAATATTTTTAAAAATTAAAATCGTTAAAGTAACCGCTTAAAACAAATAATTAATCTACGTTACATTTTGTTAACACTAAAAATAAAATAACAATTGAAACGCTTAAAAAATTCACTTTTGCAGCAATGCAAACTGAAGAGTTGAAAATATGTTTACTACGAAAATTTTATTCAACAGCGATAGGATGTTCTACAGATAAGTACACTATAACTAAATTTTCTGAATAAGCTTAAAATAATAGTAAAGCCATTGACAAAAAATTAAATTAATTTAAAAAGAGCGAAGTGTGTGCTCTACTTACTTTTCATAATGACTCTACCGTTGCGAATACCAAGAAATAAAAAATTTAGAACGACTTATGTCAAGCACCTCAAGTTTTTCTACATTAAAGTTAGTTTTATTGTCAATGATTCAGATAATTAAGTTATACTGAACTGGGGACAAATTTCCACAGTTGAACTAAATCCCTGTCTTTATAAGATTGTTTCCAATATTTTCAGTTCCTATTGCTACAAACGCATGTTTTTTTTTAATTTTAAGCTGTACTTTTATTTATCTGAAATACGTAAGAAAAGCACCATCCCTTTATAATTAAATGTAACAATACGATTAATATTTACATAGTACAGTGACCTAGAAGTTGAAATTTTTTTGAAAACTGAGGCACATATTGCAGTGAGTGGAATTAAATTAGCTTTGTTAAACTTGTTGAAATATATATAAAGTATTTCTAGAAAAAAAACTATTGTCATTAAAATGTTTCAAGATTCATTGCCGTTTTACGGTCGAAATAATACTGTCGCGAAAGAAAGGTTAAATAACACGAATAATGTTTTGTAAAGACTTATATTTGTTATTAAACACAGAAAGCAAAACAGAATCGAAGGGATTTGTTTCTTTTCTGAAAATAAATACTATTTACTGTGCTGTCACTTTACTTAATGCAACGAGTGTCCAAGTTATACGTGAGCGTTACACAGTTGCCACATCTACAAATAATACAAGAAGACGCATTACGGTTTTTATGATTTTTTTGTCTACTATTTGAGTATTTTGAAGGGCCACGTAACACCAAAACATTTGCAGAACGTATGACTTTTTAAGAATTAAAGAGCATGGTAGAAAAAAGGAGACGTCACATATGTAAAGTTCTGAAAAAATTCACTAAAAGGTTATAGCTAATGATTCTATATGGATCATGAATGTAAGTTTCAAACACACTCCAAGCACACAGAAGTTAAAATTAGAATTTTGCCTATTTGTGAGAAGTTAATGCGTTGTTTACATGTTTTCTACCAATCACTTGAAGTTTAACAATACTATTCGCGAGTAATAACTGTGAGGATAAAAGTGGCGTAAAATTTTCCGAGTACTTCTTGTTAGCATAAGCAGAAATTTTCAGTGTTTACGTCTGAGATCAAACGTTCACAATGAGGATTTTTTTTCCGAAGGTTGATTTCAATTTAATAGTATTTTTTAACAAAATAACATTTATGCCTTAGTCACTTTTGGCAGTATACCGACGACATGTCAGCTGATGTTGTAGAGGAACCTAAGTGGAAAGCGAACTGCAATTTTACCCCTTTTAAACGACTACATGTAAATTCCACTAATTCGATTTGCCTTGTAGTTTTTGTGTGTCAGAATTGAACGTTCGCACGCAGCTTTTAACGGAATTCGAGCCCAGAACCCCCTATAGAATTTAGACCTGAGTAACAAACAAATGCGTGACGTAAAGTTGAAATAATTCATGAAAATAAACTTTAATTAAAAAATAAAATATTTTTGTCCTGGGCTCATAGAGGTTGTACAACACCACGTCTCGATAGGTTACTGTAGAGTGAAACTCCTGAGGTTATTTCTCGCTAATGTTCCTGCTTTTCGGATCGTCTGCCTTGAATGCTACCAACTTAGTTTTATTCTTAATAATCACATTTTATTATAAAGTAAAAAAAAACTTACGTGTATATATATATATATATATATATATATATATATAACTTACATAAGCATCATTCTGACGCGAGCAACACCTCAATATCGCTACTGGTTAGATAAATATCGTGGGTTGATGGAATACAAAAAATGTGCTTTTTCAACCTTTTGGGTGTCGAATTTGGAAATATTTTTAATTCACATCTCAAACATTTGTATAAGTATCCATTGAAGTGTAAATCACATCACTAGCCCGTTCAGTCGAACAAAAATCGATCATTCACTAAAAAAACACATCACCAGTACTGAGATATCGAATTTCGAATAATCTTAAAACCGTTTTGCGATCATTTCTGCAATCATCATCCTGAGGCAAAAATTAATTGTATATCTCGACGGGTTCGATAGATATCGAGAATTTATCTAAAACATATTCAAGGTATTTTCACCACCTTAGAGAGTAAATTTCGAAAAACCCTTGAATCACGCTTTAGAATACTTTATTGGTGTCTCATGAACGTGAAAAACACAACATTAGCCCCCCTGGGTTTAAGATATATCAACGATTAATTGAAAACACTTTTCACCACGTTTCACCCCTTTTGACCTCCTTAGGTGTCGAATTTCAAAAATTCCTGAAAACACTTTTCAATTATTTGAGTAATCATCAATTTTAAACAAAAATCACGTCGCTATATAAAAATCTGTGGGATCGTTATACATAGTGATGTGAATCGAAAACACATTTTACCCCTTTTTAACCGGTTTAGGGCCAAATTCGGAAAATATATTTTAATGGTACTTGGTATAATTATTACAAAAGCATCAATTTCAAACAAAGAGCAATTCGATATCTCGATTGGTTCGACAGATATGGAGGGATAATCGAAAACACATTTCACATATTTTAACCCTCTTAATTAAAGAATTTCGAAACGTCTTGGAGTCCTGTCATAGTCATTTCTATAAGTAATCAAGTAAAGTAAAAATCACGACGATAGCCAATTATGGTTCAAAGATAGATTCATAAAAAACACATTTTGTCTATTTTTACTGCTTGGGGATCGAATTTCAAAAAATCCTAATACTGCATTTTGGGTATTTACGACAGCAACATTTTGAATTGATAACCAACTCTTTATCTCGAAGGATTCGACAGATATCGATAGTTAATCGGAAATACATTTAAGGTATTTTCACCCCCTTAAATGTTGAATATCAATAAATCCTTAAAATGACCAATATGCATTTTGTAAGTATCCTATTAAAGTAAAAATCACGATGATAGGCCGCCGGGTTCGAGCTCTATAGACGTTTCTTCGGAAACACATTTCACCCTTTTTCACCACCTTAGAAGCCGAATTTCGAAATATACCTTCTTAGTGCTAGCCTACGACCTGAGGAGAACCCGTACCAAAAATTTCACGATTCTAGGTTCAGTGGTTCGGGCTGCAGATTGATATGTCAGTCAGTCAGTCAGTCAGTCAGTGTTCATTTTTATATACAGAGATGTATTTATAAAGGATACAGTACTAGGATTTCATGAAAAATTTAACATGTGTGCCTTACATGTATTCGGATTACCTTGTAAATAACATTTGAGATGTAATTGTGAAAGAACAGTAAGTTTTGTCAGTAGATGACGTTGCTTTTGTTCTGTAAAATATTATAAATGGAAAATATTTAAATACCTGGGCTTATTTTCGAAAGATATACGTTCAGCGGCTGATCCAGGGATGGGGGGGGGCAGGGAACCCGGAGTCCCCCGTATAACCCCTTTAAGTACAGTTTATCATTAAAGCATTACAAAATTTGTAAGTGGTATATTAAATTTTTTGTTTAGAAAACGCCTTAAATAGCACCATTTTGCACATTAAAAACCAAACATTTTCCGGTGAAGAGCCTCCGGACCTCCTACTTTGAATATGGGTATGAGCACAGCTACTTTTTGAGAAATGATAAAAAAACTAGTGCTGTATCCACCCCTGTTTACGTTATACGCTTTTATGGCAATTACATAATGGTTTATATCACAATATTTCAGTTTTAGAAGCAGATTCTCAATAGCTTTTCAACTGTCGTTATTATAAGTTTACGTATGTGTCGTGCATTAACAAAACACTTAAAGTAACGTAAACTTTAAATCAAATGTTGAAGTATTCAGTTGTGTATACGCCTTAAGGCGGCGGCAAGCACCATGGTGACTGGGAGATGAAGTGGAAGATAACATCTCAGGTGACGAAGTGGGAGGGCAGTAAATCGCAGCTAGCTGATTACGACAGCAAACACGCTTCCGTGCGCCCTCGCTAATTGTTGCCGCGAGACGTGTGCGGCCCCCGCTGTCGTGACGAGAACTTTATTAAGGCCGCCCGCGATATTACATTCCATTTGTTACACTCACTCGACACTGCCGACTGCCACGCCAACTGATGGAGCACGTGATCTAAATACTCTGCGTGCTGCTTCATAGGCCGTAGATAGCTGATTTACTAATAGGGTGCTCAGAATAATTTATACATTTTGTGTGTTATAGAAAAAATAAAATACCTCATATGTATTTATTGTAGCTACTTATTTAACTACACTTTCTTGGAGTTCACTGTGATTAATTTTTTTAGTTGTTTTCAAAATATATGATTTGTATAACATTTCGGATACCCCTATGTATTTGTTACGTGCCAAATTATATTTACAGTTCACAATGTGCAAGCATTTTCTGCAGCTATGTACATACAATAATTCTGTAAAATTATTTATCTAGGTAGTTTGATGTCAGAAAAAAACGTTACAAGTGTAATTATTAAGACTATTTCTGAAGAACATAAGAAAAATAAAAATTTTGGGAATATAAGTGGTTAAATAATATTGAGAGTAAAACAGAAATTATGTAATAGAGTTTAAATTTGATATTACCATCTGGCCACATCAAGAACACAATAATACACGTATTGTTCATCGGTTGAACTAATTTTATAAGTTCTGTTCAACTTAAGAAGACAGTCATCCCTTTTTCTCGACATATAAATCAATTTCTCTCTAAGCCACGTCTGGTAACCATAATGATGCACATAAAAGAGAGATGGCTTGAGGTAAAGAACCTGTTACGAGATTTTGGATGTCCCTTTTATTAAGTTTTTCACACGAATTTTTTTCATCGTTAAAAAATCTTAATATTACTACCATTAATGTAGCCAATGCTTTCATACTAAAACTGTTTAAATTTAGCTTCTTGAAATTCAAATTTTCCCCTGGAATGATCCCCCGAGCCCCCTTTTAATTACAGAGTCGGTGTTTCTTCATAAATCTTCCCAAACACAAATACTGACTACGCCATATCCAGTAACCAATGTTATGTTCGTTCTCCAAGTAGTATTGCACTCAATACCACGCCAATTCAAATAACTTTCACATTTATAAAAGTATCCAGGCTGCCAGACATAATAAATAAATGCACTGTAAACAACTGCTACGCACTACTTTTATAGTTCATATATCAGTGAAAGAAATCAACGCGAAGGAGGGTACTCGGTGCGTATATCGATACAGCTTATACTGTGGCGCTTAGCTACTCTAAACGCGAGGTGCATTCGCATAATTTCTATACTACAATATGCGCAATATGTTGTACATAAACTATTACAGCACTACTTCACCTTACCTTACCAGCGCTAAAGACCTCTCTCGGTGTTAAGGCCGTGATCTTTCATTTATTTCAAACAACTGAAAATAACTCGAATATTATTCAACCAAATGCTTTGCAAAAATTTGAGATTGTATACAGTGCCAGAGCGTTTATATTTTAAATAATGTACCGTTTGCTAGCAAAATTTTGCCTCATTTTGGCTTATTTGACAATAAATGATGTAATATTTCCGGGGGGAAAAAATCTAAAATTCCGTCTGGGGTACTCCAACAGAAAAATTCAGTTACTTACGATGATGTATAACTGTTAAAACTGTAAGAATGAATTGTGTGTGTGTGTCTTAATTTCCGTTAAAAAAAAATATTTTCGAAACCACCGCGTAACTAAAGAACGAGGCCTTAAGCGCTGACCAAAATCTCTTCACTTCACTTCACTCCACTCTTTCGCCTTAAAAAAAGTTTATGTAACATTCAGATGTAGAAACTTGCAGTAGTTAAACTGAAACTTCTTCACTTTGTAATGAAAGTAGTGTTTCCAAGATGTAGCAGACCAGCCTAGTAGCGTGTTTTATCTTTAAAAGCGTTAAGTCAAATGTAACTACTAATTTAAATGTTTATACATTATTTAACCGTACAAAATAACTCAACGATAGTCAACGTTATGTATATAAAGTAGTGCCTTTTTACCTATGTGAGTTTGTACTTATTTTGAATAAGAATGATAGTGCATTATTAAACAACATGTTACATATCTGCCTGCTACCTTACTTCACCGAAGAAAAATTATTACAATTTGTTATAAATATTTGTGCTCAGAACCGTTACCTCACGAACAGTTTAAAAATTTCTGCTGCTTATACTGGTGAAGTGGTACTTCTGGCATAACCACGTCACACACACACGCAACCTATTTGCCGACATTCCTTTCTCACAAAGACTACTTTATGTGTTTACTATAAATAATAATTTTTGGTACAATATAAAGGTATGTGTTCTGATATATAGAAGTAGTAGAGTAATGGCGGTTCTACTGCAGAAGCTATGAGCGGGGATGGGGGAATATTTTCAGGACCTAAACTCGTAATTTTTTGCATATGTTCTATCCACCACCTTGGTTACTGTCCGCTGACTAGATTCCTAGCTACCCTCATAGGCTTGACCCTCAAAATTGTTTTTATTAGTTATATAGTCAACCTCTAGGAAGGGCTGACTGTAGTTACTGGGTACCCTCTAGGTAGCGTTTATTATTCAGACTTTGGTACTGAGTCTTACCACTAGCGATGCTTATAGCTATACGAATCGTCTTGGTTCCAGGGTCATCTGCTAGATAGCATTGGTGTTGCATGCACTACTCAACGAGATATATAGTTTACATAGAGGGGCGGAAGTGCTTTCGGGTTGAAGGCCAATTGAACTTGTATCAGCCATGTTTACCATCGTCAAAACAAAGGGGCGTGGCAGGGCGTTGGTTAGGGATAATTACGTTTAAGTACCTATAATAATAGAAAAACAAAGCTTACGATGCATTGTGTATGTCTATGTTGCATGTAAAGCATATAAATACCCGAGTCTATCGTTTTATATTTTAGAAACGAGAATAAATCGTAAATACAGGGTGAAAACTATTGGCGAAAATGTGTAGGTAGCGAGGTAACTGGCTCACAGTCCAAAATATATACTTTTTAAAAACTTTAACGTAAACATGTGCTGGCATAAAATATACATATTATGCATTTCAGTTGTGTGTACTTATTATTACCTCAGTTTTGTGTATAGTAGGGCCTACACTGTGCAAGAATTTTTAAGTTAAGGCTATGTTTATAGGAGAACTGATAAATGTAAATTATAAAACGTCTGAACAAATGCAAATAAGCCTGCATCTATGTATACAAATTAAAAATTAATACTATAATACATTCTTATTACTACAAGAACCATGCATGTAAAATTTCAACTGTTTCAACAGCAAACAACCTTGCCGCCCACCCTAACCCAATTTAAAGCCTCAAACTTATATCAATAAATATGTATTCGCAATTCTCTGTCGCCATGTAGCGAGATCACTCCTGACCTGCCTCTGTAGGCTACCATTCCCAAACCCCACCTGAACCTTCCAACTCCTAACAGTTACCAAATCATTCCGAAAATCTTCCTCTCTCTCACCGACCTCACAAGCATAGACTGTCTACCCAGTTCGTTCTCTTCCACTCCACTAGGGCTTTCTCGCTGGTGTTTACTCTCCCCCATACCCTCCCTTAGTTAGGTGGCAATTTAACCCTCCCCTACCTCCCTATCTAGTCTGAAGTATGTACGTCCTGACCAGAATTTTCAATTCTTCTTCTGTCCTTCAATGTACTCCATCCCATTTCCGTCAACATTGCAGATGGCCTATATATTCTTCATCCTCTCCACCGTACCGCTGCCTTCTTCACCTACTATTCACCCATCCCGTTACCCTCTTTCCATCTTTTGCCATTCCCGTACCTCAGCTTCCATATATGCATCCTTCTCTTTGGCAGCATATTCCAGCCCTGGCCATACCACACCATCATGCAGTTTGACTTTTCCTTCACCTTTCAGTAATGCAATTCTACACGACTGAGTAAACGTTATGTTTCGTAAATATTTGATTTGTATTGGTTGTAAACTAAAAAGTTTGGTACCTTTCATCCTGTCTCGTTGCAGTTACCCGTAACATAATAATATTAAACTGCATAAACAAGGTCTATAGTATTTGTAATTTGATAAATCTTTTATTTTATTGCTGTAGTTAGTGTGAGCAGCCAAACACTGAGATAGGCATCACAATATGTTGCGGACTGCAGCAATTCATTGCATATTTCATGTCGACGAGGTTAAGAATGTTCTCTAGTGATACATTAATTAGGCGTAGTTGAAACGGACCCGACGTTAACTCGACAAACCAATACCACAACGATCAATATCCCAAAATGTTTCTCACAATTATCTTTAAACCTACATTACAACATGTATCAGCTGGTAATGTTTTGATTATAGATAAAATGGCCGACCAATTTCAAATAGGCTTCACCTGAGAGCCTTGGAAATAGTTGTATCCGCCCTTCTATGTTTACTAGGCCTATATATCTCGTTGGTACTACTGGTTTAGTTCGTCTTTGTTTCCTAGTCTCACCGCTAGGAGTGCTAGCCCATAAAGTAGTTTTTTAAAGGTGCAAGGGTACTAACCTTACCAATTCTGAGTTCAAAAGTTCCCAGAACCTACATCATTGTTTCCGTACAGCTTACATTTTGCTTCACCCAACACAGCGATTAAATAATTTATTTTTTATTAAATTCCATCACGTGGTTCTTTCTTCGCTCTGGGTAGACACCGTAATATTTCAACACACTGTTTATGGTAGTACTTAAATACATTTTACACTTATAAAATTTAACATTCATAGGACTCCTTCCTTCTGTAATGTATCATAGTACACTGCTGGGAATTCTTGTAGTATATTGCATTCTCGTAAGGCATAGAATATGTTCCACTCGCGTAGGTCTTTGAATATTTTTTTTTCCTGTATGGTTTTTATAGGTAGTGTAGGTTAGTACTATTTCACCTTGTGTAGTACATGTTTTCTTCTAATTCTTGGAAAATGTTATGCATCCTATGCTTTGTCAGGGCTTGGTAGAATTTATATTACGGGCCGGTCCCTTACATAATATATTTTTAATCCTGAAATCATAATCTAACCTAACCTCACCTTACATAACCGTACCTTACATTACCCTGATCTCCTATAAAGTCACATGTCTAACCTTGTCTATGCTTTAAATTAATACTTTTATTTCGTTGTATTTATGACTTATGTTATGTTTTAAAACTGTGTATAACTATTAAGTATTTTTTTAATTTTTGGTTTTACATGTGCTAGATTTCTGAAAATGTATACATTTTTTACACTGTGCCTGTTCTGTGAGTCTATTTATCATGTTTTTGTGTAATTTGTTAACATTTATACATTTACTCGGTGTGGTAATATGCCTTGAACAGTTTCACAATGTAGTCATGGTGGAGTCTCGTGATATCTGCAGTAGTCTTTTAGTAGCTGCTAGCAGAGTACCACGCCTCTCTTAATTGCAGTCCTATAGCTTTCGTTACTAGACTTTGTCAGATAATGTCGTTTCAGCTTATTGTGCGAACTTTATCGGCGTTGCCAGGATGTAAGACACTGTCGGGAGAGAAAAAGTTCCATCACATTAATTAATAACGTTGTAATATAAAATGTAACTATTACATATAATGGTTTATTGGACCGTGTCATTTACACAAGAAAGGCCAGTAGTTTCTTTTCTTTTCTAGACTACAAATCTAGTCGGAAACAGGAGAACGCCTGCAGAAGTCATACAGTTATTTAAAGAAATTATAATCAAATTTGTATTCAAATATGGTGCGTTTAATATCCTTGATATTTGAAAGGAATCTATGGTCAAGTGAAATGACTTCTACAGACAGAGCCAGGAACTAGAACTACTGAAGAAAGCTTCTAAAATTTAACTTTACAAAGTGGGTATTAGTGGGGGGTATGAATACCGTGACCAGATATAAAACCTGACCTACACAATAAGACTACCATGACTCAAATCGTTTTCAAAATTTCAAAACTGGGTCAGTTTCTGATTCTTAGGACGTAGATTTTCCCTGGACAGGGTTTGTTGCTCCGGCATAGCTTTTGAACTGGGGTCTCATAATTGATTACTGAGAATTAAGTAGCACAGTTTTCTTATGCTCTGATTTAGGAAATATCTACATCTCACGTCCCTAATTCGTTCCGAGATAAACTGCAAACTTCGTTCTATGTTTCGGGATTTTCAAATTTTTCTTATGACGGCAAAGTTGAAGTTTGTCTCACCAAAAATTCGCCCATCCTTGACATCGTATCCTTGTAGTCATGAAGGAACCGGACATCTAGTGATGGGTGGAGTACTGGGACCTTCACTGCAGACCTCGTCCTAGAGGCGAATTCCAGAAACCCTCGAAACGTGACGAGGCGACGAACACTCGTCCGCTCGACCTCTCGGTGAGGGCATCAGGTTGGACAGTTCCTCAGGACTCGGATCTTCTTCCAGCACCTCGAAAGGAGACGTCTTCTTCATGCGGACGACCTGAACTTGTGACCCACGGTATTTATACTTCAGACGTTGTGAAAGTCACGCTACAGGATAAATTTTCCAAACCAACTTGGTGCTGAAGTGCAGAACCAGTTTTCACTGCAGAGTGACGTTTCAATCCTCGTTTATACAGCTGGTTACCTTCCCGTCAATGGTCTACGTTCGTCGTGTTTAGTGGTCGAAAAACGTTCTTCTATCTTATTTCACGGAAATTTTCTATCACAAAACTCCTTCTTCTGTTTGTTACGTGGTTGTTGATTCTTGCGCTGAATTACTTCTTTCTACTGTGTACGAGCTCGGTCGCCTCAACGCCCAGATCAGGCAAATATCTGGTCATTAAATAAAAATAAAATTTAAATCGTCAAAATACTGTATAAATCACTCACCTGACCATGATTAAGTTTACACTCAACCCATAGACAAAGTTCAAAACGTGTTCTGGCTCGGGGATAGTATTTGCATAGACAAAGTAAAAATAGACGATTCCAGCGCCGTCAAAGACTAATAAATTAAATTTACACATATCTGTAATATGAAGCAGGCGCTATGTTACAACGTTCAGTACATTTTTGTTAAGGAATTCGTTTGCAACTGTGACACGAATAATATAAATAGTAAAATGAACACGACTTATCTTTAATCAGCGTATCCATATGGTAGAGCGTTTACTCAGTTTACTTCATCTTTGCACATACATAGGTTGTCGTCTAGTGAAATAAGCGTCAGTTGGTTGCTACACTTGGAATATAGCTGCTATTTCCGCGATCTTATACTATGTATAGTTACTCGCATAGCCTTCTCTCTGTTCAGAACCCTGATGTAGTCCTGGAAGGTAATTTTCTTTTTGATCACACATTTTGGATTCCTTTAGCCTTTTTGCATACATTCTCACAGCACCTGTAGACATACAACTTCTCACACAGTCCTACAAACTCTGTCAAAACACACTGTTACATTCGTCATTGAATTTCACTATAATCCTTTCGTTTTGAGGCGAGTAGCATGGATGGATGGCTCTATATTTATATTTATTATTGTGTGTATGCATATCGTTATTTGCACATAAAAGAACAACACATGGGTTATTTACGTATGCAAAATGTATTGTAATTTAGTTTTGAATGTGCCTCCTTTAAATTTTTTTTTGAACGGACCACATATTTATTCTTCTTTTGCAAATGGTTTCTTTACATATTAAATTCCAGGATTTTAGGTTATCTTAGGCCTTTATAATTTTTTTTTGTAATGTTGTGGTTAGTAATTAATTTGCCTTGTTTTTTGTAACAAATACAGAATATAAGTTACATTTTTGCTTGTGGAGATAGTTTCTTAGCACTTGGTGAGTTTAACAAGTAATAAAACGGTTCGTATTTACTAAAACACAAAAACGTTTAGTATTGTCTGGAAAGTAAAACATTGCATTTTGCTGTAAACTTAAAAAAACTTAATTATACTGGTTTTGTACAATTTATTTACAGTGTTACAAATATTGATGTTAACTGTACATAAGCTGGTAGGCTGCCTTATATTTGTCAGTATACTATAAACTGTTTGTATATAGTGTGATTGTTGCACATTTTTTGGTACTGTTTTCGGTGGAAGCTGAAATATGAGAAACAAGGGCTTCGTTGGCACGTAAATTATTTCATCGTAACAAGCTTGTTGACAGAGTTTAAACAAGAACAGTCACTGTGCTCAAATTTATTACTTTTTTTACTTTTAAATTATTGATAACACTTTGTTTTTTTTTAATTCTGAAAGAAAAAAGGTGACATTTGCGACTATACTGCAAATTATATTATTCTTGCACTGCAATACAAGTGAATCAGGAATTTGCAAAAGGAACCAAATTCACTTTTTGAGAAAATTCAGGTTACGCGAGAATCCGACTCCCTAAAGCATTCTCTTTAAATACATGTGGAACTTTTAAAAGGTATCAAGTCATCGACTTGGCACATTTTGTTAATGACGAATTATATTTAACATTACAAAGGTATTGTGATTCTCTCCTTTATGAAAAGTGCTGTTACTACCAGTTCGATAAACAAATCTGATGTGAAAGGAGTCGTTGAAGTACATGAACAGCTTCATACCTTTAATCTTCAGCTCCCAGGACAGTTGAGACCCGTTGTAATGCTTACAGGAATGTAACTGTACCAATTAAAAAAAATCAAAACTTAAAGACATTCGCGATATGTTGCAGTTCATGATGAAGCAATCACAGTCTACGACAGTACACTACATTGGCGGCTTGCCACAGGCTAATAGACATGTCCATGAATGTGCCAAGAGTGCATTATTTTGTTTGTGACTGACATTATTGACTTTGAAGAATCTGTTTCCGTGTTGTACAGCAGTTTTATCACTAGCATATACCGAGGACATTATGTGCTTTCTCTGATAGTGTAATATAATAATAATACAGCTTTATGTCTATAAAGTAACAGGTCGTGATTTGTTTGCAAAATATGTTTCCATGTATCATATTATAAGTCGTTCGGGATAATGTGAGCACTATAAATTTAACCTTTGAAAAATATCACTAACCTTTACTGTATTTAATTCAACATTAACTCTAGTTGCCTTACTGTTTGTCTGGTCGGCAGCGAAATTACGTAATATAGTTAGGCTACGTGTATTTTCCTATTTAAATACAACCGTACTAAAACAAAAGCATTCGAAATCGACTAAATCGTATTTTATATAATTGATAATCTTATTTTATCAAACTATATAGGTTCCTATAGACTGGAACAATTTATCTTGCATGCGCAAACATCAAGTGCAGTGTTTAGAGAGGTTAGACATTTCCCACTGTTAGCCGTTAAGCGCGGAAAGATACTAATTGGCTCAAAATATACATTTAGCAGGTTTTTTTGATTGTTCACTTTATCCCGAACCGCCTATATTAGTTTTTTACTAGAATATACCAACATTGCACTAATATTTACTCAAGACGTTATGTTTTATGTGCATTTGTTAGAGTGAACGTTACACTCTAAATCTGAATTAGTGAATATTCACTGATTCACGCAAATGGACGGAGCAGTTTCAACTAACTGAATCAGTGAGAAACCACTGTAAAATCAGTTACTACTCACTGATTCCGATAAAGAGTGCCAACATTCCACAAGTTAATTAGTGAATGTCTGAATGTCCACAGTTTTTCAGTAATTTTCACTGATTTAATAAATGAAACCTGTTCTTTGAAAACAACTGAAAAAAAAAACAGTGAATATTCACTGATTTACGTATGAGATGTTGGCAATCTTAAAGGAAATCAGTGAATATTAACTAATTAAACAATGACTATATTCACTTATTCAAATTGTTTAAACTGCTCCAACCATCAGCGTAAATCAGTGAATATTCACTAATTCAGATTTAGAGTGTACTTCATTTGCAAATGGCACCAAGTCCACTAATTATATTAATTCATAAAAAAAAAAAGAAAAGCATACCTACGCGAATTATGATTAATATTATTCCACACATATTATAATTTTGAGTTATCCATTATTGATAAATGTTACATTTCCAGATCCACAATGACACGTTTTTTTGTTGTTTCCCAACAATCTGCTCGCTTGTACTTGGAAGCTTTTGCAAATTCCTGATTTAAATATGGCGATTGAGCTGGTAATATATAATTATGCTCATATCAATTGAGTATTTTTTTTTAATATTCTTCATTTGCCTGATAGAATGCGGCCAAATCACATATTACCAACTTAATCATCATGTCTGTACTGTAGTGTAATGTATTTAGAATTTGTGGTATAATCGCAGATTAAAAAATTTTCTCCTTAGAATTTTAAAAAGGGAAAAATAATAAAATTCAATAGGGCGACTGAAATTAAGCCACATTGAATTTTATTATTTTTCGCTTTTTTGGAATTCTGAGAAAAAAAAAGTCAAATCGTCAACTTTACCGCAAATTCTGTCTACTTTGTGCTAAAGTACAAACATGGTAATATGTCTAGTAGTGTATAGTTAGGTCGCTATCAGTCGGGCAAATTATAAGTACGAAATAATTAGCCACACAGATTGCGCCGTAATCATAAGTTAACAGCTAAAACTGCAGCGAAATGTAACTATTCTTAGAGGTATAATCGCAGATTTAACATTTTTTCTTCTTAGAATTCCGAAAAAGCGAAAAATAATAAAATTCAATGTAACGACTAACACCGAGCCTTAAATTAATTAGGTACCTGTTACCTGAATGCTGGTCTTGAGACAGCGTAAAGCAACCTCTATCGTCCCCAAGGTGTAACTTAGCCTGATTTTTGTATCAGTATAATTTAATTTAACTATCACTATACACATTAAACATATAGACATATGTATTTATTTGTAATATTGAAATACGTAGGTATAAATTCAGTTGTGAATGTTATGGGAAAATACCGATTAATCAAGTTTAAGTTACCTACAACCCCGATCGTTAACAACACTTTTGTTAAGTTTCCAATTTGGTTTTGAAAAATAATTTTATTACGTACTCTTGACCAAGTACGTGTGTCATATTTCACTGGGATTGGATATAAAATATTTCATTTGCTTTGAACACTATGTGGGTTGTGTACGAATTATTCTCTCAAGGACTGGTTTCATGTCGTATAATAGTGAATTTTGTGTGGGACAAAATATTACAGCCAAATTCACAGCAAGGGCACTACTGCACTCTAGAATATAGTCTTCAGCTAATGGCAACTACTGTCTCGTTCATTGAAAGTTTTGGCAGTAAGATTATTATTACTCAAGCCTCGGAATAACATTATTTTCTAGAGAATAACTGGACGAGAAAAGTCAAAGTGGTTCAATGGAATCCCAACAAAAACTACTATTTAGGCAGTGCAATATAGCTGAACCACTTAATTTATTTACACGAGCATAATTTATATCATAATATTCATGGCAGCAAAAACAAATGTATAACATATTCAAACATGGTATAAACATAAAATATTTCTTAAACAGTGTTGTATTCCTTTTAATTAATTACCAAAAAATATTAACCACAGCCGTATTTTGAATACATGTTTGTAAGCAATGTCGCACAGTGTAGTAGTGCTATATATTCTTGTCCGATTTTGCATTACATCCAAATAAATGGGTATACAATGTAAAAATAACTAGCGTTTTATTCCTAGTACCAGAAATCAGATTTAAACTGGTAATGTCCTTTAAAATTAACACGTCCACAAATGAAATAAGTCATGAACCATATCTTCCACAGCAAAAGCGGGCTACAATCAGCTGTTTTGTTTTGGCCTCCTTCGGTAGTGCAGAGATTATAGCCTACACTGGGTCTATCTGTATATATGTCGTTGACATTACCTAACCGAGTAACTGTACAAATGTTAAGAAGAAATTAAACAAAAACATGAGAAATAGACTCACAGAACAGGTATAGGTGAAAAGAAAATTAAATTTAAAAAATTTAAAAAATTACTTAAACGTTATACACAGTATTAAAAAGTAATATAAGCAATAAATCCAAAGAAAAAAGTATTAATTTAAAGCAAAGACAAGGTTAGACGTTACTTTGTAGGAGATTAGGTAACGTAAGAAAAGGTTATGTAAGGTGATGTTAGGTTAGGTTATGATTTCAGGATTAAAAATATATTATATAAAGGACAAACCCGTAATATAAATTCTACCAAGCCCTGACAATGCATAGGACGCATAACATTTTCCAAGACTTAGAAGAAGACTTATACTACACAAGGTGAAATTGTACTAACATGCACTACTTATGAACAATATACAGGGAAAAAAAAATATTATGAGACGTACACGAGTGGAACATATTCAATGCCTTGCGAGAATGCAATATACTACAAAAATTTTCGGCAGTGTACTATGATACATTACAGAAGGAAGGAGTCCTAAAAACGTGAAATTTTGTAAGTGCAAAAGTACATAAGTACAGCTAATAAAAAAAAGGTGTTGAAATATCATGGTGTCTATCGAGAGCGAAGACAGAGCCAGGTGATAGAATTTAATGGAAAAAAATTAATTAATCGCTATGTTGGGTGAAGCAACATAAAAACTATACAGAAACAATTATGTAGGTTCTGGGAACTTCGAAATCAGAATTGGTACCTTTAAAAAACTGCTTTATGGGCTAGAGCTCCTAGCGGTAAGACTAGGAAACAGAGACGAACTAAACCAGTAGTACAGTGCTATCTAGCAGACGACCCTGGAACCAAGACGATTGGTATAGCTATAAGCGTCCCTAGAGGTACGACTCAGTACCAAAATCTGAATAATCAACGCCACCTAGACGGTAACCAGTAACAACTGTCAGCCTTTCTAGAGGTTAACTATACAACTAATAATAACACAATATTGAGGGTGGAGCCTATGACGGTAGCTAGGTATCTAACCAGAGGATAGAAACCAAGATGGTGGGTAGAACATATGCAAAAAGTTACGAGTCGAGTTGCTGAAAAGATTCCCCCATCCCCGCTCCTAGCTCCTGCGACAGAACCGCCATACTCTACTGCTAATAGAATATCTCTCTCAGAAATGCAATCAAGCTTACAACCAGTCCAAATGTCAACATATAAAACGGTGTCTGGAGGTGTTTAACTTTGATCGGAATTTTTTCTGGTATTGCAGTCAGTTTCAGAGAGCGTTGGTGAAATTTGATAATAAAATTATTCTCCCATATCAGAAGTTGCCCACTTTCAAAGAGACTGGTTGTAAAATGGTTAAACTTAGGCAGAAACGGATTACTAGAACTAGATGCGAAAAATGACATTGGCATATTAACAAAACAATCGTCAATTATGTGTAGCAACGGTCGACCGTCTCGATACCATCGGGACTGTGAAAGAAAGTACTCGAATCTTTTCCGAGGTCCGAAGACGCTCATGTTTCTGTGGAAGGCTGCCCAGTTAAAACCCTCATCCATACTCTTTAACAGAAATAATCTCGAGAAAATGTGGTCAAACTGTGTAAAATCAATCTCGTCGCTGCTCTGTATTATATCGTCCATCTTAAAATGCAAGCCTATCATCAGCTGCGACGATAAAATATCCGTGCAATACTTCATGTCAGGATAGTATTGAGGAATAGTAAGGTAACTTGTTATGGATCCTTGGTAAGAATTAGCGAGCAAGACATTGAAAATTAGGCAATTAACAACAAAACATCTCTGGACGAAATAACGAGGCGCACGAATAGTTCCTCCTAGTATAACCAAACGTATAGTTTCCAGTAACGTGTTCCCAACATTGAATTCCGAGTCAAAAATCGTTATTACACACCACACAACATATATAATAACCACCATACACACGTAACTCGCCCATGTCTCTTTCGTAAACGGTAGCAAAATGTTCATGTACAAGGGTATGCGAGATGCCTTTGGAACAACAACCGTCATGCAAATAACAACATGAGGATAAATTATGCGATTTATATATAATTTATAAAGTGGAAGTAATACTATTTGAATAGTCTTGTTTGAAGTATTATGTTTACGGAAAAATGTATTCTCAAACGAATCGAGCACTAGCGTGGCATTTAAGTATTTCGCTAATGCCTCAGCTACCAAGCCCTGAGGACCTTCGTAGGTTTTAGTTCCGTCAGGGTTACTCTTAATGGTCACTCTGACACTGTCAGTATTAAATGATATTTTTAGATCGCTTCCCTTCATATTTGGTAAACTTTTTCTAAAAATCTGTATATTTTTCCTGGTAAAAGCATTCCTATTTATAAAGTTCAAACCATTTGAGAATGGATTGTAAATCACAAAGGCAGCTGAAGCTTGAATATCGGTCGTCCTGACATCGACGGAGGACTCGTCATAGAGTAATGCAATGTTGATGATGCTGAAGTTACTCCAGCAGTCGTCGAACATTTTCCGCGTTTTCTCGTAACTTAATTGTGACGAGTTCGCCAGTATCACAAGATACAATGCCCTAGAACTCCAGTAAGGAGCCTCTGTGGAGTTAGCATCAATGAAGCATGTGTCAGGTAGTTCTGGCAGATATTTAATGAAACCTACATTATTCTCGTAGTTGTCTGTTCGCCTGTGTGCGCTGTAGTCTTGTAGTGGTGGTGAGTTATCTCTGACGAGTACTGGAACCATAGACTGATGTATCTTCTTAAGAGCTGCACTTGGAATGATGTCTGAGGGACAACATACGTCTACATCCACGACAAGAAAGTAGGTTCCATGAGAGAAGTACTTGTCTATCACGTCTATGGCATAACGCGCCAACTGGAATTCTTGCTCGTCACGTTTATTGAAATTAAATAAACTACTATAAGTTACAATGCAGTTTGAGATCAACATAGTTGCAGTGACAAGGTTCATCATGGAAACTCTCGCGGGTAAATTGTTCTGGTATTTGTATAATAATTACGATTATTTTAATAGCTATTCTTAAAGTTGCAGTTTCAGAATTTTTACGAAATTAACACAAGTTGCACTATGAACCACATACATTCGTTCACTGAGCTGGGAACATTTTTTGTCGATATCTGTAATTATGTTTACTTTCCGTAACCATGGTAACATATGGGCCAAACACTCCTGAAATACATTTTAAAGTCACGCAGCCCCTCGTAGTGCGACACATTCGGAAGATCACGCTTGGCGTTTTGCCACGCCTACTTATCATGTATGTCTCTTATCTGTAGTAATAATTTTTAATGGTAAACAGTGGGAGAGAATACATATGAAATTAAATTCGAGGAATAAGTATGTTTGCATTGCTCTATTTAAAATTGCTGAGATAGGTATTTGTTTCGGGTTTCTTAGTGATTCAGAAGGATTATTTTTATTTGGCCTGAAAAGCTACTTGATTTAAAAAAATTTTTCTCCGAAAATAGCACTTGGCTGATTACATAAAACAGTAACACCCAAGTAAGGTTTAATAAAATTTGATACACATCTAGTTCTTCTACAGTAATAAAGAAATGACTACAACAAAACAACTGACTTATAAACCACTTAGCTCATGGTGTTGTTCTGTAAAAACGCACGCAGGTAGACATACACGAACATGAACCCGCACACCAACGCTCAAACACATACAGAAAGTTATCAAAGAAATTAGATACATGCCGACACTTATTTAAAAAAAAAACTGAATATTCTTACCTTCCCCTCTCAGTATATTTATTCTTTAATCAATTTTGTTGTAAAGAACAATACATATTTTAATACAAATGCAGATATACATTCATATAATACCGGGCACAAAAATGACAGTCATATTCCATATAAAGGCTTACAGCAACTCATAAAGGTGTGCACTTTGCTGGGATTAAATTGTTCAACAAATTACCAACTGAGCTTAAAGAATTAAGGAAAATAAATATGGAAACACAATTCAAATCTAATCTTAAGTCTTACCTACTCACACATACGCATTCTACTCTGTTGATGAGTTTTGCAAGACTAATTGCCCAGGACAGTCGATATGAACAGAAGTAGAGGGTACTTTACGTAAAGCATAACTCAGTAGCCATTTATTACTATCCACCATTCAGGTATCACTAATCTTTTTTAAGTGACCTAATAATATCAGACGTGTTACTGAAATGTCTGTAATGTATATATCCTTATGACATTTACTCATCAGTGGTAGCTTTAATTCTACCATATTGTACTGTCCATGCATTTTTTACTGTAACTTATTATTTTGTACACTGATAATGTTTGAACTTAATGTTTTTTGTCTTTGTTTACATACTTCTGACTTTTTCGATATCCTTGAGCAATTATCACAGTTATGATCTAAAGGAATGTAAATAAATAAATTAATACATGCCTACTTTTTCTTCGTAAAGTAATCTAAGCATATTATAAATTATGGGGTAAGTCTGCTCTACTTCGTGATGCCAAGGCTTCATACTTCAGTAACAGAAATATTGTAATTGTGATCGTATAATTCGATACATTTGTCACTTATTGCCGAAAGTACAGATACCTTCTCTCTGTTAGTAACCTAATGAAGTATATGTACAGATCCTTACTAGTTTTGTGAAGCCCGCAAGTGGTTTTTCACGTAATTAAGGTATCTCACGATATACGGTCAGTTTACTCTATAAGGAGTGTATGACATTTTTAGGTACGGAATTTGTTGGATGCCACCATGCATGACCTTGGAATCAAACAATTTACCGAGGAGGACACCCGGAAACACTGTTTTATGGCAGATATCAGTGCGTAGTCATGCCATCCTTGCGAATACTTCCTTCTCCCCATATTCCCTTCCCTCCGAATACAAAACTTGCCTACGTCTCTGGTCTGAGCCAAGTACTGATAATTCCAATTAACGAGGTATTGTTTGATACTTGTAAACACAGGAAATAATGTAACAACGACCTACGTATGAAGAAAACTGAAAACAAACACTTCATAGTTTCTGTTAACATCAACAATTAACTGTCTACCATTGTGTTGCACAAATACTGACAACGTTACAAAAACAACGTCGTGTTGATTGAGTTGCCGACAAACGAGCACACAGCATTACTGTATTAACCTAATCTCTCTCTAAACTGCCCTTTGCAACATTATGCCCAGTTTGGCACATTTTACAACTGGCCAATTGATTGTTGTAGTACTAGTCTACTTACGCATATTGTGCTGCAATTGATTAGATTTGTTTTAAATAAACTGGGTACTACAATATTGTGCGATACATTTATTGATGCAGATTAAAATTTTTACGTCTATTGGATCCTATTTTCTTAGTTTTAGTTTCAGATCAACCAATATATAGACAATTCATGTTTTATTTGAAGAAGCTTCAATCTTTAAGCCCTGCCACACTACAAATTTTTCCTTCCAATCTAATCAAATAATGATGGTCAAATAAAGTTGAGTGATAGTGAAGTCACGGAAGAGTAACATTCGCGATCATACTTTTTTAGAGGAAGTTTGATGGCTTTCATTTTCATCCAGTATTTTTTAAATTAAACTAATTCTAAATTTTTTTGGACGTTGTATGGATCGACCAATCACAATCTACGTCAGTAGACGGAAACATCATAACATTCATCTCTGATCCATGCTGAGTTAGAACGAAAATAATAATATAGTTTTATGGCAATCACAGAGCAATCCAATGTAAGGTTGAGTCAATTTTAGATCGGTATGTGGTTAGTGATGCTTATTTCAAATGTATGTTACGAATATTAGAACTGTTCCGAATCTGCCTATTTTAAAAAATGAGTTATGGCTTAATTAAATATATTCATTTAATAAATGTCAATGTTAGAAGAAATACCAGATAATAAATTTTCCCTGTATAATATTTTATCAACCCAAAACCTATAATGTCTACAAGTAATAGAAAAAATATTCTATGTTGTTAGTGTTTGAAGATTTTCTGCTTAAATTTTTTGCATGATATAGACATATTTTAAACTCATTATTTAAACTACTGTTTATATCATAATTTTCCCTATTTTCTAACATAAGAAGCATATGGGTTCGGAAAATCTCTCTCCAGCATAATATGAACCAATGTGACAGTTTTCTGAACATATTTGTTAGCAACCTATCAACATTATTTGACTGAAAAATTTTTATCACCACGTTTTGCCCTTAAGTACTATAAATAATGGAGAGAAACGTCACCTGTTTGTTGTTTTTTGAAATTTTTCTGATTTTTTTGCACAGTTTACATTTCAAATACACTTAAATTAAAATTTGAAACACAATTTCGCATAAATTCTGAAGCATAATCAGCAAAGAAATTGTGTAGCAATCGACCAACTTTATTTGACGGAAAAGTTTTATGACCACATTTCGTCAGATATTCATTTAAAGACAAAAATTGACAATGTGACAGGGCCTTAATATAGCTGTACACAGTAATCGCACAGTGTGGCGGGGCCTTAATACACCTGGGTACAACAGTTGGACAGTGCAACTGGGTTTTGTACAGCCCGAGACAATAACAGGACAGTGTGAATGGACCTTTATATAGCTGAAGAAAAAATTGGCCAATGTGGCAGGACGTTTATATAGCTGGAGGCAAAAACTGGACAGTGACAGGGCCTTTATAGCTGTACACACTAATTGGGCAATGTGACATGATCATAACTGGAAATGATAATTGTACAATGTGTAACATGTAACTTCGTAAGAGTCACAGCAGTTACTCAAAATAGTTGTTTTAGAATTAACTCCACTCAGAATATTAAATATTTATTTAGTATTGTCCTATGGAAAAGGTTATATCTTTGCTGAGTGAAGTGAAATGTACAGCGAATGTTTATATTTGATATGTTTACAAGGAAGAATTACCGTTTAAGTTATATATTAATATGTACAGACTCCTACTAGGGAATTATTAATTTTGCCATTTAAGTTTTATACTTACCGAGATCATTAATGCGGCCTAGTAGGAAGCACGTATTTTTGGATTGTTAAGAAAATAACTAAGGTTTCACGGTGTCGCACTAACAAAAGCAAATAGGGACTTAGCAAAGGGCTGTTAGGAACGGCGAGGAAAAAATTTATTAAGAAAGAAAGTTCGATTCTGGTAACGTACAGGATAAGACGTATCCGATTTTGGCTCTGGAGAAAACGACGACCGGACACATTCCTAGGCTATTGGTCATCTATCCGGGAGGATGGAGAAGTACTTCCTGACCTAGAGGACAGTCTGCAGGATTCCTGATGTACTGAGAGGTACATTTACGATGACGGGAAGGAGGTTCGCCGGTCCAGGACCAGTCACCATCGCAGTCTCTACATTGTGCCTGTTTAAGGACTGAGTTCGTCCTCGTTAGTCCGAGGGAGGGCTATACCCTCTGTCCGTGGTTGAAACCACGATAACCAGGTTTCTTTCGCCATCTGACAAATTTTTCCTGAACTCAGGAGAGTTCAGGATTTTTAAACCAGCCTACTTCAAAACGTGGTGAGCTTTTCAATCCCTTCGACACCCAGGAGCTTCGTAGATATTGTAATTACTTCAGTCTTCAACGTAATTAGACTTAGCAGTAGAAGTGCCACATTCTCACGGGAATCTCTAGAAGATAAGAACATTCAAGCCGGAGCATAGATACTAACTATATTGAAGAAATCTATATGATAATAGCTAGCTTGTTCTCATTAAAGTCGTTCTGTTTTAATGTTGCCAGGGATGTATAAATTTAGAAATCTTGACGTAATACAAATATGGTAATTTTCAGAGAACTGATAGCTGATCTAGTAAGAGTCTATAGTATCCCCACTGATGTCAAACATGGATTATTCAGATCCACAGTTTAATTTTAAAATATTGTCAACTTTCATTTGTATATAGTTAAACTACATTAATTTTGTCTTCATTTATAGTCGGGATTTCAAGAGAGCCCAAGTTATCTTTACAAGATATTGTTGTTTAGGGTCTGTTCTGTTAATTACAAATAAAACTCATTTTCTGTATCAGGAAAAGAGAGATAGTTCAGAAAATATTTTTTTTATATTTTATGTGTGTATTTCTTACGTACAGAAACAGGGCTCACGCACACACAAAGTTATATATTACAAATGTGACAATGTTCTACCCACTGCACTCAGTCGCCGCTGCCGCTACTTCGTTGAGCCAATGGACCGGCCTATGGAACTAATGCGAATGCGATTTTAACACTGAATATTCCCTTAGAGTTGTTTACACGCGTTGTAATCACAACGTAACAACAATAATAACTAAGTCACATACAATTTCATTTTTAGTCATACTTTAGCAAAAATACTAAAAATACCCTCTATTTAGTTTCAAGCATCTTGACGTTACGCTACGAATACCAGAGAACAGAGACTACCGAAAGTAATGTTATATTTTATTTCAAAATTACTGCTGCATTTTTTGTACCAGCGAGCACCCTGGTTGGTCCCCGTGAGTTGAAAGATCCAGCCACAGTTCTAGCAGTCTGCTGAAGATGACAGCACAACTTGGTTTTAGTCTCTCTTAACTTCTTAGTCCTCCACTCGTTCCTAAGATACCGCCACTTATAGGTAACCGACAAGGTTCCGTGATATATTTATTATTTCAGTTTTTAGAATATATCAAAAAGGATTTAGTGGATGAGTGGCGGAAAATAAGAATTGTGATAGCATACAGAATTGAGAGTATTAGAAAACATATTAGAGACGATAAAATAAAGACATAGAAAGGACCTCGAAGTATTCATTAATGCTCTTAGTAAAATTATTGGTGCATAATAGGAGTAAGGATTAATGCTCGAATATTACAAAGAATTCATTTGTATGGAATAATAATGAATAAACATATATAAAATCTGACATGCTAACTGGGTGGCACAAACAGTTGGCTTTAAAGTTACGTAGTTTTACTAGGGCGTTCGCACAAGAATCAACGTACGACGAGCTACCTATATCTACTGGAAACTTGAAGTCCTACCGGAGAAAATCTTCTATCTCGAAACCTCCGATCCAGACATACACTTCGTACTGAAATCCTCCTGGACAACCGGCATACTCCCATACTTCCCTCTACAGCAGTGCCGGAGGAACAGGACCACGGCTCTTCGGTCCAGTTCTTCCCTCGATACGTCCGAACGAAACTTCACATACGTAAATTTCTTTTCCTGTTAAGAATCTTCACGAAATTGTTTTATTAGGCATACATTATTGTACCCTTATTTATTAAAAAAAAAGTTTAACTGTTTAAACTTTAAAATTTTCTGAACATTTACTTACTTTCTACTAGACATGTTTCAGAATTATCATTTTAATTTGTATATTAAGGTGATTAAATTACATCAGTGCTCATGAAACACACGTATTCTAACGGCTGGCTGTTGAAATTATATATAAATACTTTAAGCATAATAGTGGACGTCACGCTATTCTGTCCTCCCATAAACCCATGTGATAAAAAAAAAACAAGGAACGAAAGAAGCGTAGAGTAGCCGTACTCAGAGCACACACACACGTATATATACACAGGATGTTCACAAAAAAAAAACACCTACAAACTCCAGCAGGCTATTCCTTGTGAAAAATAAACCAGGAAATATACAAGACACTTTGTACGTAATCATGATGTTAAATAAGAAATTTACCTTTGAAAATCCAATTTTAAAACTTTGATTTCCCCACAAACTGAACAGTGATCGATGTAATCCGATTTTGTTTTACATCCAAAGAAATGGGTATACAATGTAAAAATAACTTTCGTTTTATGCCTAGTACAAGAAATCAGATTTAAACTCGTAAATTCCTTTAAAATTAACACGTCCACACATGAAATAAGTCATGAACCATATCTTCCACAGCAAAAGCGGGCCACAATCAGCTGTTTTGTTTTGGCCTCCTTCGGTAGTGCAGAGATTACAGCCCACACTGGGTGTATCTGTATATATGTCGTTGACATTATTTAACCGAGTAACTGTACAAATGTTAAGAAGAAATTAAACAAAAACATGAGAAATAGAATCACAGAACAGGTCTAAGTAAAAAAAATTAAATTTTCAAAATTTAAAAAATTACTTAAACATTATACGTAGTATTAAAACGTAATATAAGCCATAAGTTCAAAGAAAAAAGTATTAGTTTAAAGCAAAGACAAGGTTAGACGTTACTGTATAACAGAAAACCTAATGTCAGATAAGATTATGGAAGGTGATGGTAGGTTAGGTTATGATTTCAGGATTAAAAATATATTATATAAAGGACAAACCCGTAATATAAATTCTACCAAGCCCTGACAATGCATAGGACGCATAACATTTTCCAAGACTTAGAAGAAGACTTACACTACACAAGGTGAAATTGTATTAACATGCACTACTTATGAAAAATATACAGGAAAAAAATATTATGAGACCTACACGAGTGGAACATATTCAATGCCTTACGAGAATGCAATATACTACAAAAATTTTCGGCAGTGTACTATGATACATTCCCGAAGGAAGGTGTCCTAAAAACGTGAAATTTTGTAAGTGCAAAAGTACATAAGTACAACTAATAAAAAAATGGTGTTGAAATATCATGGTGTCTATCGAGAGCGAAGACAGAGCCAGGAGATGGAATTTAACAACAAAAAAAAAAAAAAATTAATTAATCGCTATGTTGGGTGAAGCAACATAAAAACTATACAGAAACAATGATGTAGGTTCTGGGAACTTCGAAATCAGAATTGGTAGTACCAAAGTCTGAATAATCAACGCCACCTAGACGGTAACCAGTAACTACAGTCAGCCCTTCTAGAGGTTAACTATATAACTAATAATAACACAATATTGAGGGAGAGCCTATGAGGGTAGCTAGGAATCTAACCAGACGACAGAAACCAAGATGGTGGGTAGAACATATGCAAAAAGTTACGAGTCGAGATACTGAAAAGATTCCCCCACACCGCTCGTAGCTCCTGCAGCAGAACCGCCATACTCTACTGCTAATAGAATATCTCTCTCAGAAATGCAATCAAGCTTACAACCAGTCCAAATGTCAACATATAAAACGGAGTCTGGAGGTGTTTAACTTTGATCTCCAGATTTGCGGGTTCGTGGAGCTTAACGTTTACTATGTGTTTCTATTTGTTTTCACATGCATACTAGTCAGTACACCTGGATGTAAACGTCGTTCTGTTAACCCTTTCAGACCTAAATTATTTTTCTACTTTTCCGACACAATTGCAGAAAAAAAATTTTTCTTGTTAATACAGAGTACAACAGATGGCTCCAAGCGAAATACCACAAAGTAGGTGTACAAAATTTGCCCTAAAGTTTCTTTTATTTCAGTTAGTACAATTTTAATAATTAAATGACCTTAAAATTTTAAAAATATAAATACAAACCATAAAACTTTAACAATTATTTGTCTTGCGAATCAGCTCGTTTCTCTGTATGCTTAGCATTCTGTAGTTATATTTATTTATCGTAGTACATGTTCGGTACCTACCTTTTTGTCCATATACCCGTCATAAATTTTTTAATTAATTGAATTTAAAAGCCTCACACACACCCAGAACATGTATGTGTTGGGATATAATTATGCTCAAAACTATATAAGTTTTAATGACGCCAGAACACACGGTGAAACGGCCATGCGTGTACGACGATTTGCATAGTTGTAGGCACCGAAACTAAACAATGCGGTGTGCGCCTGTTGCTATGCAACTTGTTCTGCATGGATGGTTACTCTTCAGTGTTCTCCAGGCGTTATATAACTGTTAATACAAAATGCAGTATACAGTATAATAATAAAAATTAAGAAAATTCGTTTACATTTGCCGGATATCTACAGTAAAGTTTGTTTATAAAGAACTTCAGAATAAAGAATGTCTCACTTTAAAGTACAAAGTAAAATACATCTTTATACGTAACATAATTTATAATGAGTTCAGCTTAAATAAGTTTCAGTATGAAGCACGTAGTCCTCTACTTTTATATTGTTTTTTTTTGTACTAAGATTTTGCTGTATACTAGACAAACAAATCAAGACTAAGCAAAATAAAAGTATATTCGACTGATTTTTGTCAAAGAAAAAACTACTGCGTTGGTTAAAGAAACTCGTAAAGACTGTCAGTAACAATACAAAAGAATGCATTTGGGATAATAACACAAAATTCTGAAAGTTTTCAAGTCGAAAGGAGAACAATAAAGACAAGAAAGACAAAGGCAGAGAGTGATGAGCTTATGTTAACACAGTAAAAATAATTACAGTGTGATCTTAGGAGGTCGTTCCGCGTATAAAGACACACACATATATATATATATATATATATATATATATATATATATATATATATATAGACACACACATACAACATTCAGTTTCAAAGATCTCAACAGTAATGTTTGTTTACAACATATAGGCTCTCGTAATACTTAAAATAATCTTCTATATACATAAAAATCAATTTCTGTTCGTTTGTCTCGCTAAAACTCGAGAACGGCTTAGTCGATTTAGCTGATTTTGGTTTTGAAATTTTTGTCGTAGTCCAGGGAAGGTTCGAACGATGAGAAAATATGGAAAAATTGTGAGTAAGATAGTAAAAAAAACAACAATATTTTAATATTTTGATGGTTGTCATTGTTGGTTTGTTCCACGTATTTATATAAATCCGTGGTGCGTTCAGAAATGTTTATTATTGTTGTTTTTGTATTTAAAATAAAACGCTTGGACATCCTAACACTTGATGACTGAAGTACCAGTATTGTGTACAAAGAGCTTTTTCAATTAAAGTAAATAATATAAGTTACGAATAATAGTCGCGAGCAAAGCCGCGGGGGACTTCTAGTTAACAATAAAAAACAATCAGACAAACTAAATATTGGCTTACTTCAGAATTTCCCTCGTTACAGTCTGAAATGCCTGTGAACGATATTGTTGGCAGCAGAGTGCAACATACTGAGAAAGAATATGTCACTTCATGCACTCACTCTTTCGTAGTGAACACTGAGACATCTACTATGTGCTCTTGTTATTTACATAGTTTATAGAGTAAAATTATGTAAGAACTTTTTTTGAAAAAACTGTGACAGCCTAATTTGCGATGGCCAGATTTTGACAGATTTGTTTTTAAACGTATAATCGTTCGAAAGTAGTTTTAATAATGTGTCGTACCCTAACAAAAATTACAAGGTTTTCTGTAAGCCTGATGACCTACACATTCTAAAAAATTGGGGGTTGCAAAATGTCTGTCGTAACACGTTAGTATGAGCCATTCACGGCCAAGTGACAGTTTTAGAAGTGTATCTTTTCAGTACATTAACGGAAGACATTTCATTGTAGCTACAAATGTTAACTGTTTAGAACGACGGAAATCTAAACTCTCTGTATATTTCGAACACTGTTATGACAATACTAGTAACATCTGGTGTGTTGATACAAATTGACTGAAATTAAAACAATTGTTTCGGCATAAAAATGTTCCTTGCACCTGTTAAAGCCTTTTGTTAACTTTAGGAACTGATGTTGCAGCGGGAATATTTTTTGCTAAGATTAACGAGCATGAATCCTCCACGTAGGCTTCTTCTGATATTGGAAGAACGTAACATCATAATCGGAGTTACATATGCCGCTGGCCTGCCCTTGTCTTCATGATTAATCTTAATTAGGAATCCAATAAGGATCACGATAAATGCGCGAGTCTTTGGGGAAAAACCCATGGCAGCAAATAAGCTGATAAGGATCTCCACGTTGATGAACGCAGTAAGGAAAAAAAATAGTTGTAACTCAGTTTTTCATCTAGTGTTCGTACCGTACTTTTTTTTTTAATACAGAAATTTAAGCAACAAAAGCTGACAACTTACCAGCTTAAAATTTTGAATTATTTTTTTAAAGTATCTTTCGAGCTTCAATGACAGACGTGTTCTATATTTTACAGTTGTATTTTTAATACATTATAATACTACAAAAAATTATAACCCTTGCATTTTATTCGTAATTGAAAAATCGATGTCGTGGATGTCTACTTTAAGTATTTGTAGGTCATTATTCGAAGTATAATTTAAAATCAAATAAACTGTACAAATACAGACCAACTAACCTTCTCAAACACAAATGAGTTATTCAAATTCAAGTACCCCGCGCAATTAAAAAAAATTGTTTTTCAATTAAATTTCCATTGACCCGATTAACTGACGAAATATTGGTTTTAAAAAGGTGTGACTAAATGTTAGGAAATTACAATTCCAGCAATATAGTTAATGTTATCGTAATTGAGTAGTTATAGGCGTGTGTAGTAAGTTACCAGCGGGCGCTAAGCAGACTTTCCCAGTCTTGTTATTAGGTTTTGCCGAACACCAAGTTATTTATGACCACCTGTAGGAAATTCTTGGTTTTCAGATGGCGAAAAACCAAGAAAAAGCATAATACCGCGATGAACCACTTTGAGGGCTTACAACATCTGTACACGTAGTTCACTCGGTTACCAACACAGAGCAGGCATGTGTAGTTTCGGTAATACGTGACAAATGTATCAATTATAAGATCACAAATTATAAGATCATAATTAAAATGGTTAACACATTTCTGTTACTGAATTTCGAAGTTTTAGTACCACGAAGTAATGGGGTTTACCCTACAGTTATTTAGTAAACGAGATGACCGCAGGACATTTTTATGATATTTATAATTTTTATGTTAGTTCAGAGCTTCTTTTTTCGAGATTTGGAACATTATGCGTTTATTCTGACCTCGTTGTGTTTGGCTATGTCTACTGTTTATATATATTTTGCATCAATCGGCCAGCAACGACTGAGCAACGTATTCTGCTCTCTGGAGTATGCGACGTGTAAGTGGCGACATCTGGACGGAGAATGGAAAGCTAGTTGTAGAACAGGTTTTCCGACGATGATTTGAAAGTGGTGCTATCTAGCGCCTCGTTGTCCAACTGGTAGTAAACATCATAACACACCTACGTTGATTGTCTGTCATAGTGCTTGTCAGCAGTAACGGAACAATAGCTGACATTTGGCCAGTGAAATAAGTAGTACCGGAATACGGCGATGTGTTCCAGTTCTTGAGTGTATGCCATGATTTACAAATCAAACGCATTCACATACTCGAGCTTGTAAACGGTATAACAATGCATTGTTTTTGATGTGTTAGAAAATATCGAGGCTCCTGCGTAGCACCTAAATAAGTCTAGCTCAAATTTACCACCAAGTAATTTGAAGTTGTTGAAAAGTACCTACGGCAAATACACACACTTCGTTTTAACACACAAGTGTGTGCCATATTTAAATTGAGATTAAAACTTAGCTAGACACAGGCACGGATCCAGCGACGAGGTTTAATGGTTGGGGGAGTGGGGGAAATTTGGTAAATTGAAAAGTGAGAACTATGACACCAACACTTTGTTTGGCACTTCGGTGTGATCGTCTACATTTTCCCCCTTAATTACCCCTGAGAACTAAATGAATGGAAATCCGACATGGTTCTTCACCAAGTTCACGTTATTTAATTACTATCTAATTTATATTGTATTTGTATATCTTATATTTGTATAACTTATAACGGGCCACTTCGCGCTAGAATGCTCCTCCAAGAAACCCCACTCGTTTTAAGAATATAAAAATGTATTCAAGCCTCAATATATTTGCAACAAGCCAAATCAAAAACTACACCAACTCTTAAAAACACACAGACTTCGTAGCTTTTACCTATTCGGTGGCATAGAGCTCGGGGTCTCGAACAATTTTTCCAAATAATATATTAAATTTCGTATTTCGCACTTGATAAAACACGTATATAATTAATTTTTAAATAGTACACAGTAACTTTATTTTAAAGAACACGTTTTGAAATGACTTAAATATAATACACGAAGTAAATTTTAAAATAGAATAAAAATAAAATTAAGAATTAAAAGATAATTAGTACAGTCTTCGACATAAACTGCGCCCCTACAATCAAAGCACAACTAAATAACGCTACAGATTTTGGAAAAAAAAAAGTGGTGATTTAAATATAAATAAATTGAAAAATCTGTTACGTTACGTATACTAAGGTTTAGACAGTGAAAATATTCGTAACCTTATAATGTAATATTTTAGAAAAAAAGATATCCAGGGAATTTTCTTGAACAAGTAAGTCTACAGAAATAATTTTTAGTAAATATTTTATAGAAATGTTAACTTAATTTAGCAATATATGAAAAATGTAAAAGATTTTGTGTAATTTTAAGCATACTGTACATGGCAGCAGTGTTTTCACTCAACGTAAGTCGAGGTGATACCGCACCAGGTGAGATAGTCAACATCGCCCTTGGCGCCGTGCTTCACTCACACAAACACACGCCCCGTAGGCGGGCGCCTTAAGGGTGTTCTAGTGGGTTTAAGTCATAATTTAATATTTATATGAAATGTTGCTGGGTTTGTAGACGATGCTTGTGAGTGCAGTTTCCCTAAGAAACAATTTTAGCTGGCGTAGGTTTCTCATAAGGGGGTGTCAAAGTCAAATTTTGCTTGTTATACTGCCATACAAATAGTGAAAGCCAACTGACCTAATATAACAAAATAATTCACTGTAAACTGTGGCACATTTGACAGCTGTAAAAAACCCACAGCGTATTATTTTGAGTTTAAAAAATCGCAAAAGTACAGAAAAACTTGCAAATTTTAAAGTACAAAAAATTTCGCGGATTTTTCAAATGTTTTATTACGTAGCCCATATTATGTAATTTCACGTACGTAAGTCAATTGATTTTCACTATTTGCATGGCAGCAGAACATGAAAATTTTGACTTTCACGCACCGTTATGAGAAAACTATGCCAGCTAAAATTGTTTCGTGAGAGGAAACTGCACTCACAAGTATCGACTACAAAACTAAAACTATTTCATGCAAATATAAAATTTTGACTTTATCGATTTTGAACATCCTTAAAGAAGGCCTCGGTTCGCCAACATCTGCAGATTCTAAGGGTCGCAAGGCATAGGAAGGCTTGTAGGCGTGGGCGAGTGACAAGATTAAGGCTGCGGCAAGCACCATGGTGATTGGAGATGAAGTGGAAGATAACATCTCAGGTGACGAAGTGGGAGGGCAGTAAATCGCAGCTCTCTGATTACAACAGCAAACACGCTCCCGTGCGCCCTCGCTAATTGTTGCCGCGAGACGTGTGCGGCCCCCGCTGTCGTGACGAGAACTTTATTAAGGCCGCCCGCGATATTACATTCCATTTGTTACACTCACTCGACACTGCCGACTGCCACGCCAACTGATGGAGCACGTGATCTAAATACTCTTGCATGAGGTTTAATACTCCGTATATTACTGATTTTTTATTTAGTAAGTAATACATTAGGTCGTGAGGTCGTGTTTAAGCGACAGTCAACAAAATGTTCCAGTTCCATTGATTCAGTAACCCTTATCCCCCCCCCAAAAAAACTCAATTAATAAATATTGGTCGCCGGTCTGCGCTTGCTCTTTGATTTTTTTTTTTTATTTACTCAAATGTAGTTTGTGTGGTAGCAGATCCTTCACTGACATCACATCACATTATTCTGTCTGGTTGTTTGTGTTTATTTTTATCGTTGACTGTAATTGCGCTCGAGGCTTTGCTCGTATGTGTTACTCATAGCGGGCAATATTATTATGCTTTAATTGATTGACCTCTTTGTAAACCAGATCGATAGTTCAGTCATAAAGTGTGAGAATGACCAAGCTGCTAGTTGAGCTAACTCGGCAGCAGGATAAGTAGCTATAGGTGTCCACGTGAAGGGCACTCTTAAGTTTGTCCCTGCCACTAACTGCGACTTCACTGGAGCCTTGTTTAAAGTAACAGCAAAGTATACGTTGTGGGGTAGTAACAAACTCTTAAATGTAAGAAGGTAATCGAATGAAATACGTAGTTTACGTGGTATGAAGACTGCGTTCCCCCGAGCACAACCATTGATGTTGGTGCCCTCAATAACATAGGGCCTATTTGTTTTTCAAAATCTTCACTTGAAGTTAAGTGCCATTAGGAAGATTTGGCGGGATGATGTTTCGCAGAACTATAAACGAATTTGATCCCCTAGCCTTGAGGTTCGTAGATGGTATATCTGGGTTGATACTGCAGAGGAACATAAGTATATGGTACGGCGGACAGCACAATCCATTTTTACCATTTTTGAATGACTTAGTACAAATTAAACCAATTTACTATACCTTGCCGTTTTTGTGTGCCAGCCTTTAACGGAATATGCGCTCAGAACCTCCCGAAAAATAGACCGGAGATACAAACAGCTGCGCCACATTAACATCGAAATTTTTCGTGAAAACTAATTTAACAATAAAATATTAATTTTCTAGGCTCATAGACGTTGCACAACAACACGTCTCGATTGAACTGTAGAATTAAACTCCTGTATAATTTACCGATCGGTTTCCACAACATCGTTTGCGGGGATTTCAATTTAATGCAATAGTATTTCTGAAACAAAAAAGTTTTGAAAGTAATAAATAAGGCAAACTTATGACAAGGGTAATTAATGTCCGTTGTACAAACATTTTGAAAAGAACAATTGTTTCACAAATTCTTTTGGGTATCCTGTTCAGCCACTATATCCCGTTTTGCCTCCCACCGAACGAAAAATATAATTCGTTTTAGTAGAAAGTAGAATTTTTAAAAATGATAAACCTTTTTGGGCACCCCTTTCTGCCCTTACACACCATTTTGACCCTCTCCATTTTAAAGTTAGCAGCTAAAAACTTCGAGGACGCACACAAAACAACTTACTAAAGGTTATGTTTTACCGTCTCTAACGATCTCGCTGTCGACGAGATGTAATGCACACTTACCTCACCTTACTAAAGTTTTATAAATTTTTACTAAGTATCGTGTGTCCCATTCTGCCCCTCTATTCCGTTTTGCCTCCTTGCTTTAAAAAATAATTAAGATAACTCACAAAAGTTTTTTTGTCCGCTAATTTTTTTGTGTATCCTGTTCTGTTCAACTACCTCGCTTTGTCGCCAGCCGCCCAATTTTTTGCAGAACTTTCATTGCAGTTGGATAACTGGTATATAACAGCATAGAAGACAAACAAAACAATAATTTTTATGACATTAACTAGCAGTCTACCTGCGGCAGTGTTCGCACGTGTTACTCATAACAGCGAGTATTTACTTCAATTTATTGACGGACCTCTTTCTACTCCAGATTAGTAGCTCGGGAATAAATTATTAGGATAACCCAGCTGCAGGTTGAGCTTACTCTGCAGCTGGTTACGTGGCTATACCTGTCATGTGAAAACCTATCCTTAGTCTATTCCTGCCAATCTTAACAACTCTCCAGAGCCTTATATACAGTCATAGCAAAACATACCTTGAATATGAGAGAGTGTTTGGAAACATACAGAGACAGAATTTAACATATGACAAACCCTTTTTTTAATTTTGTTACTATTAATTAACGTAATATTGTTTTGTTAGGCACACATTATTGTATCCTTGTTTGTAAAAAAAGTTCAAATGTTTAAATTAATGAACCGAATAAATAATATTCAGAACGTTAACTTGTTGTCTTTTTGCCTTGCTTCAAACTGTTAAGTTTATTTTGTATACAAAGGTAATTAAATTCGCTCAGGGCTCATGAAATGCATGCATTGGAAGCCTACAACAAGAAGTTTTAAAATTTCTGATAGGAAAAAGTTGTCCTTTTACTGTCCAGAATAATATTAAATACATAAAACCCAAAAAATTAAAATATTTTGCTGGATGTGTTCGATATGTTATTTTGTGTGTTTTAATGACTCTTGAAATTGAATAGAATGATTTTAAGCAGAACAGCGAATAGCTATTACAGTGTCTTCCCCGTGACACTGGGGTTTCAAAAAAAAAAGCATAGTACAAATAAAGCCACAAAGACAAACCGAATCAAATAACTAAGACAATAAATTCAAAAGACCAAAACAACACAATACACAGCTCACAATAATTACACTGTGGCAGAGAACATACAACAAACAAGACTGTACAACAACGAGGGAAACAAAAATATAAGACAGGACGAAACAATGATGGCAACACAGAAAATCAAAGGTTTCTTCAGACGGGTTTGCAACTCCCTAACGGCTGCTGACACCAGCGTCTTCTGAAAGTTCACCTGTCAGAAAGGCTTTATTGTGACGTATTAATTTGCAGGTAATGATACGTGGATTACATTCCACAATACTATTGGCCAATGCCTTCAGATTTTTTGGTCCGTGGGTCTTACGTTTGCCATGTGTTTCATCTTTGTTTAACTATTTGTAAGAAACACTGTTAAATGATACAAAATTTTGCAAATAAACACCATAACCTCAACAATTACTTTTATTACGATTCAGTGTGTTTCTCTGTTTGCTTAACAGTTCTTTTATGATTAATCTTCATAGAGCATGTTCAGTAACTTTGTGTCTATACGTCCGTCATAATTTATTTAAATTAAATACAAAAGCCTTACACACATAGCAGGAATTATATTTGTATGTACTAAATTTTTGATTAAAAACTATGCTGGGTTCAATGCCAACAGAACACACGTTGAAACGACCATGCATGTGCGACGGTTTGAATTGTAATAGGTACCGAACCTAAACACTGCGATGTGCGCCTGTGGCTATGCAAATTGTTGTACACGCCTGGTTACACTGTAGTGTTCTCAAGGCGTTATATGCCACAACTATGAACATAACATACTATAAATAATTTTTGTTATTATGAAAAGATGTTTCATATTTGTTAGAAACCTGTACAAAATAAACAAAGAAACACTAACAAAAATTTATTCGACTGCTTTTGGACAGAGAAAAAGTTTATGTAAACAGAGTAACAAGTTATGCTATGATTATTAGTGGTCGATTCACACAAAGATAGAAATGTCATAAATATTTACAACAGATAGTTTCAAATATTTCAACAGTCATCTTTGTTTATAACAGACAGGCTCTTGTAATCGTTTAAAACAATAAAACCAATGACAAAATGAAATAAATTAAGGTTTACTAGAGGCTTTCCTTCATTACAGTCTGAAATAATTTTAAATTATGCCCGTGAACACTATTGTTGGCAGCAGAGTGCAATATAATGAGAAAGAGTATGCCACATCATACTCTCACTCGTTCGTAGTGAACAACAGAGACATCTAGTGTGCGCTCTCTCTCTGATATGTTATTGATATAGTTTAGAGAGCAAGATTATGTAACAACTTTTTCTGAGAAAACTTAGACAGCCAAATTTGCGATGGCCAAATTTTGACAGATAATCTAAAAACATATAATTGTTCTAAAGCAATTGTAATAATGTGAGGTTTCGTAAAAATTTACAAGATTTTCTGCAATCGCGTTAACCTACATATTCTCAAGAAGAGAATTGTTACAATTTGGATGTCGTAACATGTTAGTATGAGCCGTTCACCGTCAAATCAGAGGTTTTGAAGTGCATATTTTCAATAAATCAACCAAACACATTTCATTGTAGGTACAAATGTATGGTAACTCTTTAGAACGATAAAATATAAACCCTCTGTTTATTTATTACACCGCCATTGAATGCTAGTAACATACGTTATGTTTATAAAACTTGAATGAAATTAAAATAATAGTTGCGGCATAAAAATTTTCACTGCATATGTTACAGCATTTAGTTCACTAAGGCAATAGTGTCGAAGAGGGCAGATTTTTGTTAAGACAAACGGGCATGCATGCTCCACAAGGTGTTTACTGATACTGGACGAACGTGACATCATAATCGGAGTTACATATGCCGCTGGCCTGCCCTTCCTTTCATGATTAATCTGAACTAGTAAACCAACAAGGGTCTCGGTAAACGCACAAGCCTTTGGGGAGAAACCCATGGCGGCAAATAAGCCGATAAGGCTCTCCACGTTGATAAACGCAGCAAGGAAAAATAATAGTTGCAGCTTAGTGTTTTATCTAGCGTTCGAACCTTTTTTGAAATCCAGAAATTGAAGCACATTAAATTAAAAATTTATAATCTTAAAGAATATGAACAATGTTTCTTTTAAAAATAATTTACTGTTAATTAACTGTTACAACATTTTAGATGACTTTCGTGCTTAATTGACGGATGTTTTCTATGTTTAACAGTTATATTCTAATTATATTAAAATATTACAAAAAAATATACCCCTGGTATTATATTCATTATTAAATAGTCGAAGTCATGGATGTCTACTTTAAAAAATTTGCTTGTTTAGCATTGTCGTCATTAATAGAAGTAGGATTTAAAATCGAAAATTGTTGCAAATATATTACAACTAACCTTTTCAAACACAAACGAGTTATTAACATTCGTGTCCTCCCTCCACCCCCTCCCCCCCCAAAGGGGACAAATGTTTTTACAAATAAATTTCCAGTGACACGTTTTACTGAAGAAACAATGGTTTAAAAAAATGTCACTAAATTGTTAGGAACTTACAGTTCCAGCAATATAGTTAATGTTATCGTAATTGAGTAGGTATAGGCGTTTATAGTGCGTAACCAGCGGGCGTTAGGCAGGCTTTCTCAGTCACGTTATTAGGTTTTGCTGAACACCAAGTTATTTATGTCCACCTGTAGGAAATTGTTGGTTTTTAGGTGGTGATAAACCAAGGAGAAGTCTACATATTTTACGAGTTAAACTGATCATATATCGTGATATAACTTAATATCGTTATAAACCACTTCACGACTCTGTACACCTAGTTCACTAGGTTACCAACACAGGGCAGGCACGTGTAGTTTCGGCAATAAGTGACAAATGTATTAATTATAAGACCATAATTTTTTTACGATGTTTATAATTTTGACGTCAATTAAGTGCTTCTATTTTTCGAAATTTGGGACACGATGCGTTCAGTCTGACTTCGTTGTGTTTTGCTATTTCTACTATTTATAATTTTTTTCTGCGCCAATCGACCAGCCACGTCTGCTAACAGCAACATATTCTGCTCTCTCGAGCATGCAATGTGTAAGTGGCGACACCTGAAAGGAGAATGGAAAGAAGTTGTTGAACAGATTTTCCGACGATGATTTGAAAGTGGTGTTACCTGGTGCCACGTTATCCAACTACACTGCTGGTCGGCAGTAACGGATCAATATGCAAACCACACACGTCGCTTATCACACTGAATGTCATATTTGATTAGATCCAGCGATGATATTTAGGGGATGGGGGTGGAAGTAAGCAATTAAAAAAAAAAAAAATATATATATATATAATTAAAAAAACACCAACTCTTTATGTTACACTTAAGTATAATCGTCTACATTTATCATCCAAACCCCTTCGATTTAAATAAGTGGCAATCTGAAATAGCCAGTTTACAAGTTTACTTTATTTTATTACTATCTCCTTTACATTGCACCTTTAATTTTGTTTTGTCTGAGGCAGGTATCGCATCTACAGCCCAGCCCCCCTCCCCCCATTTTACCTTGGAACCGACTCTGGCTATACTTGAAGTTCGTCTCGTTCTCCCCAACATTTTTTGTCAGTTGAATACGGTGTGCAAAGATTTAGTAAAATATATTTAATGTAGCTGAACAGCATATTTTTTTTGGCATTTTTCGTGTTTTTCTTAAAATACTAGTTTAATACAGTGTCAGGCACCGTTCAGGAAATCACAACCATTATTGTTTATTTAATTGATTACATACCTTCAAAGATTTAGTTTTAGATATTTCCAAATATTTAATTAAGTTTAAAATGTACACTCATCAAGTAAATTGCGTAGCTTAACAAAATGTAGTTTTAAAATGCTGTATGAGTAAATAAACCCGTAAATAAAAACACAAGTCTGTGACATTAAATGGGGTAAATAATGTTAGAAATTACTGCACACATAGAATACAAATCCCGAATATATGTCGAACGTTTTTTCATTGCGTATGGATCGAGCAATTTGATATAGAGATATGTGAAATCTGCGTATTCTCACAACGCCATGCTGACAATCAAATTACAGAATTCAATAACCATGAACAAATTTATCTCCATAGTATTCCACATGTAACCTAATCTAAAACGATCAGATAGTAATTAACGCTTGGCTGTATTGAATAAATACATGTAAAACAGATGCCGTTAATTAATTGCAATTGGAAGAAAACAATTACAGTTAAAATAGTTGTTCCTGAAAAATATTATTCATGAACATATAGCCTTTAAATACTGAGTTTTGAAATCAAAATTTCTTATGGTCCCCAAAATTATATTTAATTTTTATGTAAAATTATGTTTTTTTTAAAACTAGGTAATATATTTATTAAAAAGTTTCTGTGGCAATTACGTTTGGTATGAGTGCGCGCTGAAATTAAAATAAATTGTTAAATGGCTGTATTAAACAGGTATATGAATTTAATATCAAAGTGTAAAAAATTAAATCTGCTTTTTGAGATATTTCTGTCTGTCGGATGAAAGAGTAGGCCATTTATTTGGCATTGTCTTATAACATGGGATCTAATAGCCACCGAAAAAAAAAACGTACAAATCAGCAGAGAAATGTCTTCTTACAACAAACAACGGGCCTATTCTCTTTGGAAAGTCGCAATAAAATCCCACTTGATCTAATAAAATGGATTTATAGCATCAATCTCGATAAGTTATGTGTTTTGTTTAAATAAATGGACTTAGTTTAAAATTCTGTGTACTGTATATTTTCTATGTTTAAAATGTCTTTGATTACTTTGTCATAGTGCAGAAAGAAACTGTCTTACTCTTTGATTTTGTGTTAACTATCATTTCGGCCCTTATTATATTTTTTTGTGATTGTTTAAATTGTTATAATGATTATTACTCTTTTATGAAATTCGGAACAAATATACATTTTATTTTCTGGATACGTAGAGAAGTTTTTTTTAGAAGAATGATTGAATTCTAACACATTGTACTGGACTTACCTACTACATGTATGAACTATGAATGTGGTATAACTTAATGATAGTACATATGATCTGTCAGATCAGGGAAGTATGCCTCAGATGGTGACTGTGTTTTATAGTTATGTAGATGGATAATTTTTGTATTTCATTTGGAACTGCTTTAAATAATCCTATGATTAGTATAAATACATTACTAGTTTGGAATGTTAACACACCCACAGGATCCCTATGATTATCAATTTACAGTCTTATGATTTATGAGCTATTACCGGCACAACAGGTACATTGATTTTCTTTTTGGTTCAGTTAATGGAATGTATAATAGTGGTTCATCATAGTTGAATTATTACTCAGTTTTATTTCTTAATTGGCACCCTATTTTCAATTTAAGATTTTTTGTTGTTATGAACAGCCACGAGTGTGGCATTTAATTTATTTCTGGTAGGATTGAATTTCTACTTTTCACTACCAATATTTCTTTGCTGTAACCATCCAATTAATTGTTGACTAGGTAAATTAAAATACACATTTAATAAGTTTCATATAATAATAGGTGTAAGATTGGTCACACTGTTTAAGTAGTGTAAGATCTCTATGGCCAGTTGTTTATTCTTCTGATAACAAGCATTCCATGAATAGTAAAATTAATAACTGATCTTAAAACTGTTTTTGCAACTCCATCAGAACAGTTCTCCCATAACCCTCCCCAACAAGACCTTCCGGTAAGTGTACATAGAAACCTAAATTTAAGATTACAAATTGTCCCAAAAAATGAGATAAAGTGAAATGGAAAATACAAAAAATCGAAGAAAAATCAAGCACCACCAAATTAGCATGCCGGAACTCCTCCTCAAGCATGCTCCCCCTTCAATACACACACTCTAAAAAATAGTTTGTAAATTTACCAGATGTATGTATAGGAGCGCTAAGAAAGTAGGTATGGTGGAATAGTTTCCCAGACATCCGTGGTAACACTCCTAAACCTAATTATAAAACAGTCAAATGTATACTGAAGCTACCAAACTTGTATTGTAACATGTGTAAACGTTTGCATATTTACAAGACAGAATTATGGTAACTGGCCCATACTGTGTCTGTGATAATAACTTCCTAAACAATGTAGGAAGTTTTTTAACAGGGCACCGTTTACCCCACGCCCAGCAGCTGATCCCGTCCCCATCCACACATCTATCCAAGCCCCAAGGAACCCAAGGGTCGGAAGGGCTTCCCCAAACACAAATTTGTTGAATTGTAAATAAAGGCCAAGAGCCCAGTAGCTAGACAGAAAAAAACAACTGTTTTTGCTAGTTTTCCTCTGTTTATGAGAAATACAATTAAAATGAAACTTGAACAGCTTATGGGCCCAGAGACTTCTGGTACGGTACTAAACTAGAACTGTAGGAACACGTAAAAATTCGCGTTCACATTAACAGAAAAAAAATGGCTACAACATCAGAAGATTTTGCTTAAGTGGAAAAACTGCAAGGTCTGTATTTGGAAGTTCAATTAGTTCTTCTGTTGAAAGCGGCAGATGTGTACGACGTCGTTAGTACCGAGGCTAAGGATGGTGGCCAAGATAAGAATTGGGAGAAGAAAGACGCCAAAACCCAGAGATACATCATAACAACGATCGACAAAGGTAATATCCAATTTATTATGTGCTGTAACTCTGCAAAAGAAATGTTTGACAAACTATGTTCCATTTGTGTGTGCATGTTTTTTGAAACTTGTTCCCATTGCACACGCAATCACGGCGCCTAGGTGTGCAAACTGTTGTAACTACAATATCAGAACGTAGTGACATTTATTTACAAAATAATGTCATTTCTTTGAATTTGTTATAATATTTTATACGAACCAAACAACCATATATTTAGGCCAAGTATAATAGACTTCAGCAATGAAGTAACATATGATCTTTGAAAGAACTGTGCAATGGGAGTGCATGACTGGATTCAGTTTCTTGGACGTACTCCATTGCAAATTGAACGACTGTCATAGAAAACTAAACAAATAAAAGAAAACCATAATATAAAATATAAAATCCATAAGCCCGACATGCCTCTGCGCCCGATCATCAGCTGCTGCAATGCTCCATGCCAAAAACTATCAAAATATCTCCTGAAAATTGTTGAACCTCTCGCAGGCCAGACACCAACTTTTGTCAAAGACTCTAGTCATTTCATATGCATAGCCAAAACTTTGAAAATAGAAAACAATGATGTCCTAGTGAGTTTTGATGTCCAGAGCCTTTTCACTAATGTACCTGTGGCTGAAACTCTCAACATTGTCAAGGCCAAGTTGGAAGCTGACGCAACTCTAAAGGACAGAACAACCATACCAATTCCATCCATCATGGAAATGATTACCCTTTGTGTCACCACGACATATTTCCAGTTTAATGACAGTTTCTACAAACAAACAGATGGCATGGCAATGGGCTCTTCACTTTCACCATTCATGGCGAACATATTCATGGAGAACTTTGAGCAGGAAGCACTTAGCAAAAGCAATACCCCTCCTAAAATCTGGCTTCGTTACGTCACTATCTGGCAACATGGACCTGAAACCCTGGAGGAATTTGTGAACTTCCTAAACTCACTGAGGCCATCAATCAAATTCACATATGAAAAAGAAACCAATGACACCATTCATTTTCTGGACGTACTAGTTAGCAGGGAAAACAGCAGTCTGGAAACTAAAGTATACAGGAAACCTACACATACAGGCCAATACCTACATTTTGCTTCCAACCACCCTAAAAGCACAAAAACTGGCATAATTCGCACACTAGCTAACCGAGCTGAGATTATTTGTTCCAACAAGAAATCTGTACTGACAGAACACAACCAAATAAAAAAAGAACTCGCAGCCAATGGTTACCCGGCAAACACCATCAAACAGCATATGAAACCTAACAGAACACTTGAGCCCACAGAAACCAAAAAACCATCAGGAACCCTAGTTATTCCGTATGTTAGAGGCCTTTCAGAAAAAATAAGACGTCTGGGAAACAAATACGGACTTCAAACAGCATTCCGATCCAAATCTACTATCAAAAGTATGGTCACCAGGGTAAAACCAGCCACTGAAAAATTACAAACTCACAACTGTGTATATCAGATACCCCGCGAATGTGGTCATATGTATATTGGAGAAACTAGCAGAGCTCTTTCAACACGTATCAAAGAACATAAAAACAATTGCAAGAAAGGCGAAACCCAAAAATCTAGACTGGCCGAACATGCATGGGAAAATAGCCACAAAATTCTTTGGGAAGACA